>OY776124.1:42224661-42496254 GCA_963675135.1 Galeopsis tetrahit
GAGAATGCTAATGGAAATGAACATAGGGAAATTGTGGTAGTTAACAAGAATGTATAGTTAGGGGATTAATTTCATAGAGAAAAGAGATCATAACGAGATTAATTTCACCTTCATCATACTTGGTACGAGGAAATGGGACTCAAAATAAGATAATCATAGCCCCATTTTGATTAACTACCACCTCCTCCTCTACAATCATTCCACTATTTCTCAATTAACGCTCATTTTTTGTCCCAACTTATTCCAAAATTAGAGCAATATACTAACAATGTAACCACCATTCTCATTGTAATTCACTATTCAATAATTCTCATCACCATTCTCATTGAAGAATTTAAACCAAGCGCCCTCTTAATTTATTTGAAGGTACTATTAGTACATGATAAAGAGAAATATTAACATGAAATCGAGAATTCCAAACACAAGAAAAACTAGAGAAAAGAGATCATAGGTTAAACGTAGACAGGCCAAAAGAGAAAAGCCTCACAAGACATGGCAGTTCTAAACTTTTCAGAAGATGAAGGAGTACCTGCATCTATAACATTATCAGCAGAAGACTCCACACTCTCTGTTGATTCTGTCGGTGGTTTATTACTGGTGGAAACTGGTTTGTTTCCCTCAACTACAGGATCTTGCAATGATAATGTGTCCTTGACATCCTCTTCTTGTGCTACCTCGGTACGTGGAAGCTTATCCTTAAAATTGTCAGCTTCCACTGGTGTTCCATGATTATTCTGAGGTTCAGGAACCTCATTCTTTTCAATTACATTAGATTCACCATTTTGAGAAGTGTCTTCAATAGAAACATTTGATTTCTCAGTGTCTAAAAAAGGCTTAAGGGAGGGTTCTGAATCAATCCTTCTCGAGCTAACGCCGTAGAAATACCCACGAACCGTAGAACCAATAGGTTGAGACACCAAGAGAGTTGAAGCAAGCAGTAAGAATATGGCGAGCCCACCAATTACAGCAATAATAGACAAAAGGGTCTTCGGATACGAACTTTTAGGCCATTCTTTAAGTGAAACAGAACTCATGGCTCCCCTTATTCAAATTAGAAACCCTCTAGATCCAAACATTGAACTTGGGTTTCAATTTAAAATTCCAATAAACCAGAGCTGATGATTTACACTTGCATATATAAATTAAGCTGCACAAATCAAGGCATATATCCAGAATAACAATGCATCAGATGATAATTGGCATCAATAAACACACAATGTGATATACGCAGGAGAAATCAAGAATCGATAACAACATTTTAACAGCAGCCCAGTTGAAAAAAACAAAGATTCAAAGCCAACATTAACAAATGTCTTACCTTGAAAAGCGTAAAGAAACCCCAATGCCGATTCTTGTAACTTCCGCTGAGAATAGAAAAGTTTATGATTGTATACAAATGGCTCAATCAAAAATTCATATAATTTCAGTCGGTTGAGGGACTTGAAGCGGTGGAAACTGGATGTATATGATTTTGATAGAAAAATGATTGTCTGATTGATTAGTGTGTTTTGGATCTGACGAGGATGTTTCGTTGACAAAAATGAATTGACAGAATTCTTTTGAACTGTAAATTAATAAGTAGAGATTAATAGGCAAAATTCTCTTTTTCTTTCTCTATAATTAAGATTTTGCGCCCCTCTCTTCTCTCTGCAATGGCAATAACCATAGAATAGAAAAGTTAATGAGGTAATAATTTCATAATTAATCTCAAATTCTAATTTATAAAGGGAGTCACTACAACCCAGAAAAATGTTAAATACACCCTAAAAATTTTATGACTAAAATTGATATATGTATATTAATTAAGTTATCCTATAAAAAAGTTGATATAGAACCAATCATCTGAGTTTATATAAATTTTAACGTCAACTCATTATCGACGTAATCAATTATAAATTAAAATGAATAATACGGAGTAAGATTTTATCCATTTAAATATATTTTAAAGATATATACAAAAAAATTTCATTTAAATATATTTTTCTAATTTCTTATCTTCTTCCTTTCACTTCCCTAGATCATTTCTGGATAAACAGAAAACATTCTCAAATTAGAATCATAGTTATCTCTTTCAAAATTACTCTGACCAGAAAACATTCTCAAATCAAAATCCATAGTTATCTCTTTCAAAATTACTTGAGGCCTCTATTTCGTGATTAATGATAAAAAAAGTTTGCAGATTAGTTATCATCTCAACTTGAATTTGAAATTTATTGTTATATCTAGATTTGTTGATTGTATCTAATAAAATCATAAATGGTGAATGTAGATTAATAAATTGATCCCAAAAAATGCTTCATAATTTAGTGGGATAATCACTTGATTGAGACCGTCTCTTTTATGTATAACAGTTAAAAGTGAGGATTATGATTCCAATTTTTTTTCCTTTTTTTTCCATTCCCCTCGTACTATTAAAAATAAAATCATGAAGAACGAAATCACCAGGAACGGAGACTGCACTGAAGAATATGAAAATGGAAAATTATTTTTCTTCTATCCCTTGACATATGGGTAAATTAAAGTATATTTTGAGGGTGGGATTATGAAGATAATTCCTTTTATGAGGTGTACAAATTGTACGGGACATCTTGTGAGACGGATGGAGTATTATTTATTTTAAATACGGATGGAGTATTATTTATTTTAAATTATAATTGATTACGTGAATAATGAGTTGGCGTGACAATTCACTAAGATGGTTCCATAAAAAATATACCATTACTCATATATTATATATTTAAATAAAATCTAAATAAAAAAATTCAAGAAACAAAGTAGAATGAAACATATAATTTTCTTGATAGAATCTTTAGTAAATATAAAAAAAATTATATGAAAAAAAAAGATAAAATTTAGGAAATAAATAATTTAAGTGATATTAAAATAACTCTTAATAAATTTTAGTAAATTATTCATTGGCAAAAATTTATATGCATAAATGCAATATTGACCAATTAAGTCAAAATTTGTGGGTCAAATGCGGGTCAACGTGGGTCAATCTTAATTATAATATTTATTTTCGCTCTGAAATATTATCTTACTACATGATCAAAACTATGTTACTACATGACATAAATTTTGTCACTACAAGATCAAAAGTGTATTATTGCAAGTCCAAAAATATTCTGGACACTTATTTTTTTTGAGCAAAATTACTAAAATAATTTTGACTTATTTAGCTACTACATGACTAAAACAATGTTACTACAAGACCAAAACTTTATCACTACAAGGTCAAAAATGTATTACTACATGTCCAAAAATATTCTGGACAGTTAATTTTTGAGAATATTCCCTAATAGAGTCATTTCTACAGAGTCTTAAGCAAGTAAAACCTACAACTTTTAAAATTATCTAATAGGGTCAAATTAATGTCCAAAAACCTTAAATGCCCTTAATATTCATATAACTCCTTAATTAATACGGAGTATATTTTATCCATTAATTCGAATTTTAAATTCAAATCTTAATTGCAGCACATCAATTCCCCACAATTATAGCGCATATTCAAAAAAAATCTTGACCTTCCCAAAATCGAATCGTGACATTTCATTCCAGAAAACGCGATTACAATTTAATTCATCTCCATCATCGGTTTCTGGGCTGAGGCGGCGTTCTCAGCGTACTCATACACGAGGTAGGTGGTGCCTTGGCGGAGGCAAAAGCCAGAAAGCCTGATTATGTGGGAATGATTTATCTTTCGAAGCGCATTCACTTCCCTAGAAACATCCCCTTTCATTATCTTCACCACAACATCGTCTCCCTTGAATGAGCCTTGGTACACGGAGGAGCTTCCATTGATTCTATTGGACTCTGCAAATGAATTTGTGGCCTTCTCTAAATCCTCAAATTTGTATACCGTTAGTGTTTCCGTCGCGCTCCGGATGCCTTCCGAGAAACTGCCCGACGTTGGCTTCGCCGCCGTGAAGCCAGATTCGTCTACAAGATTTGGAGGTGGTGATGGAGATTTGCGGTGTATAATTAAATACATAAACCCAAGTCAGAGAAATCAAATACTCCAACAATCGCTGCAAATTTGTGAAAACGCGAAGCTGTTTTTGTTTGGAAGATCGTGGGTGAATGTCATCATCGGTTTCTGGGCTGAAGGAGCATTTACAATATTCTGGAATCGCTGCAATTGGGAAGAACACATCGATGCATTTTGGGAGGAACGAAGGAGAATTCACCATTGTGTTGCTGGGCTGCAGAAACGATTCAATCTATGCTGCCATTGATGCGATTTGGGAAAAATCACAAACGGTTAGTCCTAATTTCTGCCATTGTTGATGAGCTTTGTTCGAAATCTGCCATTGTTGAAAACTGGGAGGTGCAACCCGACGTTGAAAAAATTACCGGTTAGTATTTTTCTGAGCAAGAATCGCCCTAATTATTACGTCTTTAGGGTGCAACTTAGTACTCGGGGATTAGGCAAAAAAATGAGAAGTTTCATGGATACAACAGCTTGACATGGAGGTGAACATTAGATATGCACATTACCGTATGCATGTATACATGCATATCGTATAGTGCATTTCACATATGCACATATGTAAAATGCATGTACCCCGTTTTCTGTGCATATTAATATGCATATTCATGTATGAACCTTTTTCTAAGCTTATAAACTCATAATTTTATTATGACCTATTTCTACATACCAAAATTCATTTCACTATTCATATTAAACTTCATAATCTATTTTCATATATGTATGCATATTCAAATAATGGTTTTTCTTTTCTTTTCATAATCTATGTTCTATAAACGCATGCAAGTGATCGGAATACCTTTTCTCACAATTGTTGATTTTCTTGAACTCAACTTTTCGACGGAAACAATGAGTTTTCGTTTCTTGAAATCTCTCCAACGATGTTTGCAGAATATTTGGTAAAGAAATCCTTCCAGCTAATTTAATTGAGGTTGCTTAAATTTAGGAACAAATTGGAAGGTGATGGAATAACGCGTATAACGAGGAACTACATTAATTCAAAATATTTTATGTAAATCTAATTAATATTTATTAATTTCAAATTATTTAAATGGGTAAAGGGCAACTATGTCTTATTAGGTGTCATTTTGACTCTAATAGATTTAAATCAATAACCTATTCCCAATTAGATAAAACTCTTAGTGAAATGACCTTAACAATAATTTTCCCTTAATTTTTTGGGTGAATTTGTAGAATGTTTTGACATGTAGTATTAAATTTTTGACCTTGTAGTGGTAATTTTTTGACCTTGTAGTAACAATATTTTGGTCATATAGTAATTAAACCACATGTTTGCGACCCGCGAATTTTTTAGGCAACCCGAATCTGGGCTTATGACCCGCGAATATTTTAAAGTTATCTTAATTTGACTTTTGGGCTAAATGGGCTTATGGTTTTGACTTGATCAAATTAATATGAAATGCATGTATGAAATATTTCACATAATACTAGCCCAAAAAGCCCAAATTAAGATAACTTAAAAAAATATTTTTGGACATTGTATATATATGACTTACACATATTCATTAAAGTCGAATATACAACTTTATGCAAATATATTTACCTTCATTAGATTTATCACATCATATTCTAAGAACAGTTCATGTAGCAGTTCGTAGTCCCATAACTTTGTTCCCGGAATACATAGCTCTGAAACTGTGATATTCTCCAAACCTGGTACAACATTAGATCGAATAAAGAAACTTCCATTGTCCCTCAACCATGGCGACCCACATACATTTACAGATTCACCATGGTTTAGGGACAATGACGACCCACATACATTTACAGAAAATTTGCGGGTCGCAAACAGGTGGTTTACTATATGACCAAAATATTGTTACTACAAGGTCAAAAAATTACCACTACAAGGCCAAAAATTTAATACTACATGTCAAAACATTCTACAAATTAACCCAAAAAATTAATTGTCTAAAATAATTTTGGACATGTAGGGTGTGTTTTGAAACTCTACAAACTGCTTCCAGAATCACTTATTTTCAAAGTTGTCTCTCACATCTTTTCAAAGAAAAGTGATTCTGGAAGCAGTTTGTAAAGTTTCAAAACACACCCGTAGTAATACACTTTTAACCTTCTAGTGATAAAATTGTGGTCTTGTAGTAACATTGTTTTAGTCATATAGTAGCCGAATAAGTCAGAATTATTTTAGTAATTTTGCTCAAAAAAAATAAGTGTCCAGAATATTTTTGGACTTGCAGTAATACACTTTTAGTCTTGTAGTGAAAAAATTTATGTCATGTAGTAATATAGTTTTGGTCATGTAGTAAGATAATATTTTAGAAAGAAAATAAATATTATAATTAAGGTTGACCCGCGTTTGACCCACGAATTTTAACTTAATTGGTCAATATTGCATATAAATTTTTACCTTTTTATTTATATTTGTATGAAAACATCTCGTGTAAGGCTAACAACTCAATATATATAAAACATATGCACAATTTTATTTTTTACCGAATTAATCGAATTAATCAACCACATTAATTCGATTTGATTTCTTCAAGATTTAGGTCGTTCTTTTTTTTTTTTTTTTTTTGAATTCTACATTTGGTATAGGTGTACATGTTCTTCACCTTATTTATGTTTATCTAGTAGCCCTATAGTCTCAACTCTCAGGCCATCGTTCATATGAACTTGGTTACTCTTCTTTCAGGGTTAGATGAACGTTTTTTTCCTGTTATTTCATGTATTACCTTTAGTGGATTTTCTCCTTGTGCATGAGTTTCTCCTTGTAGAAGTGAGTTTTATTTCCGGCGAGATCACTATGGAGGAGCAGATGGAAAACCTGAACTTGAAACAGGAGGAGGATGAGGAATTAATACTGGATGACGAAAGAACGGATGTTAGTCAAGACGATCTCAACCTTTGAATGGGGATAAATCACCAGGGCCCAATGGATTCAACCCGGCCTTCTACTAGAAAAGTTGGAGCGTAGTTGGTGACGACGTATACACGGCTTGTGTAGAGTGGTTACAGAGAGGGTCCTTCCTAGAATGGTTGAATTCGACAAATGTGGTATTAATACCTGAGTGTGGCAACCCAAAGGCGATGACTGAATATCTATAAAATTCTCTCAAAGGTGTTTTGCAACCGCTTGAAATTGGTGCTTCCGGAGCTGGTGGATAGAGCTCAGTCGGCTTTTGTTACTGGCAGAGCAATTCAAGACAACATCCTTATCGCATTCGAGACATTACACATGATGAAAAATAAAAGACAAGGAAGATGTGGGGACGTAGCTTTCAAAGTGGACATTTGCAAAAGCTTGCGATCGATAGAGTGGATTGGGGTTATTTGCAACGGATTATGCGGCGGATCGGGTTTTTTGAAATGTGGATTGAATGGATTATGTTATGTGTTACTACTGTATCTTATTCGATTAATGTGAATTTAAGGATATGGTGGGACTTATTACACCGGGGCGAGCAGGGACAGAACTGCTAAGTACTCAAGGGGGGCCCTGCCCCCACCTCTAATATATATATATAATTTTTGTAGTAATTTTTTAAAAATAAATAAAATTAATGATAGATTAATTTGATAAGTCATTTTTTTTTTCGAGTCAAGGAAGACATAGCTTCAATTATTGCATAAGCATGGAGTAAAGGGTAGCCCGACCACAAACTCTGGTGGGTCTATCCAATAAAATTGGCTATTAAAAAACCGAGAATGTCTAGCCAAATTATGTACTACCACGTTAGCACTACGTCTAACAAAAAATACTGAAATATTATTAAACTGAGCTATAAGCGCTCTACAAGCCAGGACATAGTCCCCAAAGGTAGACTCATAAGAATATGTGGAATTAATTGCATCCACCACTAACTTTGCATCTCCTTCCACCACTACAAAGTCCATATTTTGTGATGTTAACCACGAAAGAGCTTCATAAAAACCAATTGCCTTACCTATTTCTACATTCATGCAACCGCTGATGACCACTGTTCGGCCCAATACGAATCCACCTTGTTCGTCGTGGATAGCCATACCCAAACCAGTTTGCCGTCTTTCCAAGAAAAATGCTACATCAACATTCATTTTCTTAAATCCCATAGGCGGAGGGTGCCAAGCCTCGCATTGTGTAGTTTCATTTCTGCGAGGTCCACTGCCATTAATACCCCTCAAATTCCTCCATTCCAGACAGGAGCTCGCAGAAAAATGGATAGTCGTGGCTGCAGTATTTTTAGAATTATTCCAAAGCATGGAATTCCATTCCCTCCATGCCTGCCATAAGACCATGCCAAAACTCATCGCCACAATTTGTATCGGGCTACTCAGCATACTCAGGATAAAGTTCTGCATATCTGTAACTCGCTTCAAGCACTCGTCTACCTTTCGAAGAAGTCCAGTCGTAGCCCAGCACGATCGCACGTATGGGCAAGTTGTGAACAGATGCCAAACATCCTCCGATCCATTTTCACACAGAAGACAACTTGTGTCGTGCACAACTCGCCTCGTAAAGAGAGTAACTTTAGTTGGCAAACACTCTCTAGCCGCTCTCCATAGGAAATCCTTAACCCTAGGAGGAATTTGCAATCTCCATATCAACTTCCAGTCACCCTTAGGGGTGGAAGTAGGCCGGGCTACCCGACAGGGGCTTGCGGCCTAGCCTATTTAGAGCCTTGTTAGGCCTAGCCTATTTATAATATGAGTCGGACTAAAGCTTTTAAAAAAAACCTATTTAGTTAAGTAGGCTAGGCTTAGGCTTTATATAAGGCCTTATAAGCTTAACAGGCCGGCCTATTTAAGATTATATATTTTTCATAATAAGCAATTCTTAAAATTTAGTACTAACATTTATATAAAATTAAAGTAAAGTAAGTTAAATTTATTTTAGTACTTTAGAATCGTTATAATGTTTTTATTTAAACTCATCGTTGTAATGCATTTGGTTTGGTAGTGAATTTTATTTACAACTTTGAATATTGAACTACAATTCATATTTAACATATTTAGTATACTTTTAAAAGGCTCGTAGGCCTGACCTATTTACTTAAAAGGCCAGGCCAAGGCTACAAAAAAAAGCCTATCATAGATAACAGGCCAGGCTCAATATTTATAAACCAGGCCCAGACTTTTTCATGTAAAGCCTAGCCCAACCTATTTCCACCCCTAGTCACCCTTAATTTTTAATGTATTATCATTCTCCAGCTTCTTGAGAAGTCTATAAGCAGACTTTACGGTATACTGACCTCGCTTATCTGGTCCCTATGTAAGTTTGTCGATAGCTCCCAAGGGTGGTAAAGATGTGCTCATTTCCTGAATCAAGTGTTTATCCCAATCCCGGGCCACGGGATCGAAGAGTGCTGAGACTCATAGATCTTCGAAGCCTTCAATCTCATCCGAAAAAATGTGTTTATTATTAGAGATGTCTATCGGGCTGGCCCTAGCCCTATAGGGCCAGCCCTACAGGGCTACGGGCTAAACGGGTTAGGGCCTTAACCGGTTCATATTTAACGGGCCTACAATTGTTGGGACCTAACCTTAACCCTAGCGGGCCACGGGCTAAACGGGCCACTAACGGGCTACAATAATTTTTTTTTCTTTTAAAATTAAAGATACATAATTAGTTAATGATCCGTAAATGAAAAAAAAAAGTATAATTTAAACACAAAACAAATATCATAATCTAATAAAAAATAGTAATAATGACTAATGGATGGTAATGGGCTTCTTATTGCTTATAGTTATGGTTATTGATCAAATGACCTAAAATTTGTTCTTAGGTTATTTATTTAAAAAAAAGAAAAAAAGGTAATAACTCGGGCTAGCGGGCTGGCCCGGTTTAGCCCACGGGCTAACCGGTCCGGGTCAAAAAAGCCCGGTTTTAAACGGGCCTATAATTCATCAACCCTAACCCTATATTTTTCAGGGTTAAACGGGCCAGCCCGGTTAGCCCGGCCCGGATAAACATCTCTATTTATTATTAGGGTCATTGACCCATGGGTCCCTCCAAACACAAATACT
The DNA here is from genome assembly GCA_963675135.1 of Galeopsis tetrahit. NCBI lineage: Eukaryota > Viridiplantae > Streptophyta > Magnoliopsida > Lamiales > Lamiaceae > Galeopsis > Galeopsis tetrahit. Next base: position 42,234,635 of record OY776124.1, read on the forward strand.
ATCACCAGTACCAATTTTACACATCATACCAGCTGCAATCAGACGTTGTCTAGCACTTTAGTAGTGAGTTTATTGCAAAAGTTCAAAATTAATTTTTTATTGCACTTTTGGTACTTATATATAAAAATAATTATTTTGTACGTAATTTAATTACAAAATTGATTTGAAAAGAATTACAATATATTTTTTCATGTTTGAGACTATTTGTGAGAATAGGTATGTGATCACCGTTAATAAGGTGATATGAATGATTCACTATTTATAAGAGTATTTACAAATAGATAATTAAGGTAAATACAACAATCATATCAAAGAGATATATACAAACATATGGACTAAAATAAAAATATATTATTCCTATATTATTATTCCTTATTACCCCCCGTCAAGCGATGCTATAGATGCAATCGAACACAAAGCTTGGAATGTAACAATTCGAAGTTGGGGAGAGGAAGACTCTTGGTGAAGACGTCGACGAGCTGAAGAGTAGACGTGACGAACTTGGTGATGAGGCGACCAGAGGAGACCAACTCGCGAACAAAGTGGCAATTAATGTCGATGTGTTTTTCTCGTTCATGAGCAACTGGGCTTTGACTCCAAAATAAGGCACTCTTGTTGTCGCAAAGCAGCGTGGGAGCCGAGGAAGGAAGCTGGCCAAGCTCCCGAAGAGGTTGAGTGACCCAAATCATTTCTTGGGTTGTGTTCGCGAGTGCCCTATACTCGGATTTCACGGCTTGAGCGAGCAACAATGGGTTGTTTCTTCACGCTCTAGGAGATTAAATTTTCGCCCAAAAAGATCGAATAACCATAAGTGGAGCGACGAGTCTCAATGCAACGGGCCCAATCCGCATTGGAATACCCTTAACATATCTGAGGATCCTTTTGACTACGAGGAAGTGGTCGGTGGTCGGCGAGTGCAAAAACTGACTGACATGAATAACGGCATATGAAAGATCAGGACGCGTGATCGTTAGATACTGTAAGGCGCCGACGAGCGAACAGTAAAGGGTGTGGTCGGCAAAAGGGGCCCCTGTACTAACCAAAGATTTCCCGTCTGCAAGGGGAGTGGAGACATGCTTGGAGTCGAGCAACTCCACTCAAGATAAGACATCACGAGCATACTTCGCTTGACTGAGAAAGAGACCAGTCGACGAGTGAGTGACCTCGAGGCCGATGAAGTAGCTCAGGCGACCAAGATCTTTGACCGCAAATTCCTTGTTAACACGGCGAATAAACCGCCGAATAGCATCCTGGTCACTCCCTGTAACAATAATGTCATCCACATAAAGCAAGAGGTATAAAGTGATTTTACCACGTCTGAAGTAAAAGAGTGAGGGATCTGCTCGACTGCACAGAAAACCCAACGACTTAAGGAAGTCACTAAAGCGAACAAACCAGGCGAGGGAAGCTTGCCGAAGACCATACAATGCCTTCTTGAGGTGACAAACATGGTCAGGAAAGCGAGGATCAACAAAGCCAGGAGGTTGAGCCATGTAAACAGTGTTCGTCAACCTTCCATGGAGAAAGGCATTGTTTATATCGAGTTGGTGCATGTGCCACTGATTCCGAACAGCTAGACACAAGATGATGCAAACAGTAGCGGCCTTGACGACTGGACTGAATGTGTGCGAGAAGTCAATACTTCGAACCTGCGAGAAGCCCTGGGCGACCAAACGAGCTTTGTAGCGATCAACTGTACCATCAGCAAGGAATTTGGTACGAAAGACCCATTTAAAACCAACAATGTTTGTAGAGGGAGGGTGAGGAACGAGCTCCCAAGTTTGGTTAGCATGCATGGCATCGAGCTCAGATTGCATTGCAGCTATAACCAGTGTGAATGCTTAAGGGCTGATTTGAAACCCTTAGGCTCGTTAGAGACCGAGAGGGCGGACAGGAGGCCAGTGGTCGCAATGTCAGCAATGTGCCGAGGCTTGAATATCCCAGATCTGGCACGAGTAACCATCGGATGGGTCAGCACAGAAAGTGGGCGAGCAGCTGGTGGATCAGGAGGCTGCTGAACAGCTGGGAGAGCAGGAGGCTGGGCAGACTCTTGTGAGTCAGGGCAGAGACTACAAGGGAGCCGGCGAGGAGAAGCAAATGGCTCCATAAACGAACTGACCTCAAGGGAATCAGGCGAGGATGGGGCATGCGCAGCCGAGAACGGGAACACTGATTCATCAAACTGAGCATGACGAGTGGTGTAGAAGCGGGAAGCGATCGGATCGTAACATCGAAACCCTTTATGGGAAGAACTGTATCCCATAAAAATGCACGGAGCACTACGAGGAGCAAGCTTGTGGAGAGCATAGTCGCGAAGATACGGAAATACCCTACATCCAAAGGTTCTGAAGTTCGCAAAGTTGGGGGTAGTGCCGAACAAGAGCTGAAAGGGCGAGCTGTCTTTGAGAACAGGCGTGGGCAACCGATTAATGATGTAGACAGCAGTGGAGAAGACATTAACATAAAAGTGAGCAGGCATGCTCGACTGAAACAAAAAAGAGAGCCCATTTTCAGTGACATGACGATGTTTGCGCTTAGCCCGACCATTTTACCGAGGAGTGTATGGACGAGATGCGATGATGAATGTCATGGTCGACAAGGAAACCACGAACGCGACCATTAACAAATTCAGTTCCACCATCACTCTGGAAAACTTTGATCGAGGTGGAAAATTGATTGCAAACAAAGGTGTGAAACCGAACAAACACATCGTAGAAATCAGACTTGGCGTGCAGAGGATAAAGCCAAGTGAATCTGGAGAAATCATCCACAAATATGACATAATATTTAAAACCATCATTCGAAGCAACGGGGGCTGGTCCCCAAAGATCACAATGAACTAAATCCAAAACAGGAGATGCTCGCTTCTCATTTAATGTAAAAGATAAGTGTTTACTCTTAGCCAACTGACATGGAGTACATAAGCCCGGATTGGGCAAAACAGAAGTAAGGGACAACACGCCCAATTTATTCAACAAATTAATGATAGAAATAAGAACATGGACTAATCTACGATGCCAACACTCACAAGAAGCCTTCAGCGACGAGCTCCATAAAGCAGCGACTAAGGCTGGAGTGCCCTGCTCTAGGGCATAGAGTCCTCGACTATGCCGACCCCTCGCCAAGGGTTGCTTGGTCGCCCGATTTTGAATGACAAACGAGTCATTAGTAAACAAAACATCAACATGAAAGTCCGAAGTAAGCTTACTAATGGATAACAGTTTCTTAGTAAGATGTGGTACGGTGAACACATCTAATAAACGAACATCCTTATTAACCGAACACGACCCAACATGAGTGATCAGAATAGTAGAACCATTAGCAACAATAACATTGTCGTTACCAGAATACGGGTGAGGATTATCCAAGTTAGTGGAGTGAAGAGTCATGTGAGCAGACGCACCACTATCGAGGAACCAATCAGAGGTCGAAGGCTGCGATATGTGACATTGAGAGTCAAGAGCATAGGCAAGGTTGGCCGCGGAGGGGGCAGGGCGAGCATAGCGGCTCAGGCAGCGGTTGGCATAATGGCCCTGTTGCCGGCATATCTGGCAAGTGGGAGGCCGGCGAGTAGGGGCCGAGACACCAGCCGAGGATCTAGTGGTCGCCTGCCCACCAGAATTCCGGGGGAGAAGTTACGGGATTTGGGGCCAAGGCGAGAGGGTTTACCCGAGCAAACAAAAACAGAGAATGCTGGAACGGGCGAGAACGAGGAGTCTATCGAACGAGTAAACTAGTCATAGTTTAAGACCTGGTGGATTAGATCCCGAAAAGCAGGCATGGGCTACATAGCCATGCGAGTGTCAGAGAAACCAGCGAATTGGGGGCCGAGACAGGCAAGAAACCAATGACACTTGTCGTCATCATCAACAGGCTTACCGATGGAGGCGAGTTGATCGCAGAGAGCACAAAACTTCTTGTTGAAGTCGTCGACGAAGGTGGATCCACGACGAAGGGAGAGGAGCTGATTCCGCAATTGAGTAATACGGGAGACCGAGGTATGACTGTAAGCTGCCTCGAGTGTGACCCAGACGGAGTGCGTGGTGTCATAGCCGATGACCTCGGCCATAGCTTCTTTAGAAAGGGAGGAAAGAAGAAGACTAAGAATCTTCTGATCCTTCTCAAACCAAGCGATGTAGGTTGGGTTTGGAGCCGATTCACCAGATGTGGTGATCGACTTCGCCGGAGCGGGTGTCGTGCCATGAACGTGAAAGATGAGGTCATGGCTTGACAGGACCGGGACTACCTGATTTCGCTAGAGCAGGTAGTTGGAGGATGACAACTTGATTGTCAAGAGATGAACCAAAACATTGAGAAGGATGGTGGGGGGAGTAGGAGCCGCCGCCGCCATGAGGAGGGAAGGGAAGAAATTTAGCGTGAGGCTTTAGAGAGAAAATTAGGGTTTCGATGAGTCAGACTGATACCATGTGAGAATATGTATGTGATCATCGTTAATGAGGTGATATGAATGATTCACTATATATAAGAGTATTTACAAAGAGATAATTAAGGTATATACATACAAAATGGGATAGCTCAAGTGGTTAGAGCACCACTACCTAGGCCTTAGGTCCTGGGTTCGAGTCATAGGGAGGGGAAAAAAGGGGTGGGTATTTAACTTCCATAAAAAAAAAAAAAAAATTAAGGTATATACAACAACCATATCAAAGAGATATATACAAAGATATGGACTAAAATAAAAAGATATTATTCCTATATTATTATTCCCTATTACTATTATTGATAAAAAAAAAAATCATTTGTATATTATTATTATTATTTTTTTAAATAGCCTCTTAACAAAAGGATTGATCGATAAAGAAAACATGATTCATAATTTAATTTATTAATTTCTTCAATTTTAAATCACATTAAACAAAATAAATAAATAATGTGTTCATTGTTCAATAATTTGAGTGTTTATTTTTCCAATTATCAATACTTAGATGACACATTGCAACAAGCTAACAACAATTTTTTTTTTCAACTCAACATCATCATATTATTATGTGTGTATATATATATATATATTCAATTAGTTACTCCAATACATAGATTAAAGATATGTTGATGTATTTGAGAAACCTAATAATTAATATTAATGTATTTTTAATGCAAATATATATATATATATATATTATAATTATACATATGTTAGTATAATTATTAAAAATAAATCGCCCCCTCTAAACTTGAATCCTGGGTCTGTCCCTGAGGGCTAGGGCTTAGGCAGGGGGATCCTCTTTCCCCCTACATATTTATTCTTTGTGCTGAAGGATTAACAAACTGCAATTAAGAGGACGCTTTTGGGAGGAATTCTACATGGGAGTAAGGTATGTCAATGTGCCCCTCTTATTTCCTACCTACTATTCGCGGATGATTGTATGCTTTTCTGTAGGGCTTCAATTGACGAGTGTCATGCTCTCAAGGGTATATTGAAAAACTATGAAGCGTTATCTGGGCAAGCCATCAACTACACCAATTCTGGTGCATGTATTTTTCAGAAGAAATGTCACTCCTCTTATGCAAGAGACCATATCATACATTATGGGAGTGACTCAACCGTTGAACACTATGAGCTATCTAGACTTGCCATCCCTTATTGGAAGAAGCAAGAGACAAATTTTTGAATATGTTAAAGACAGATTATGGCAAAAGTTGCAAGGCTGGAGAGGGAAGAAATTATCCATGGTCGGCAAGGAGGTCTTAATCAAATGAACAACTCAATCTATCCTCTCCTACTGTATGAGCATCTTTCTTCTTCCGTCAACTCTCATTGATGATCTCCCTAGGATGATAAATTCCTTTTAGTGGGGCAGTGGTACAGACGCGAAAAAAGGCATGAAGTGGGAGAAAACATGTGTTCCAAAAAGTATGGGAGGTCGAGGTTTCAGAGACCTGCATCTATTTAACATAGCTCTTTTGGGGAAAGTTATGTGGTGGTTGGTGCATGAGCCGGGAGACATGGTGTGCAAAAATTTGAAGGCAAAATACTACCTGAATAACTATTTTTTAGATGCTCCGATTTGCAATAATTCTAGCTTTACATGGGCGAGTATCCACTCGTCACAAAGCTTATTGAGATGTGGAGTTTGGTGGAAGGTGGGTACATGGAATGACATATGTGTTTAGAGATACCTATGGCTGCACGATGAAGAGGATTTTTACGTTCAATCCCTGTTAGTAGAGGGTTTTGATGACATGAGAGTAGTTGATCTCATGATCCTAGGTACAATGTGATGGTGTCGGGAATTGATTGAGGAGGCTTTTCCCCCAAGGGATGCTAAGGCAATCTTATGCACACCAATCTCACCCAACTACATTGGGATAAATTGGTATGACATTGCGAGAATCATGGGAGATACACTGTAAAATCTGGGTATAAGCTAGGCGCCCGATTAACAAGGATCAATGAGAAGGAGGTGACTGGGAAGTGGGGAGCGCTTTAGAAACTAAAGGCCCCGCCTAAAATCAAAGACTTCCTTTGGAGAATCTGTCACAATGTGTTACCAAATAAGGTGAACCTATTTTCGAGGAGGGTGGTTGATAACAAGCTTTCTATTCTCTGTGAGGTAGAGGATGAAACCTCTTGGCAATAGTTTTTTTTTTTGTTGTGGTTTTGCAATTCAGTGTTTGAGAGAAGCTAGTATGCTTGAGGACGTAGAGAGCTTAATGCCATAAGTGGATTCCTTGAAAGATTTAATCCTGAAATTTCTGAACAACCGAGATGAGGAGAAAGGTCGACGATTTGCATGCATTCTGTGGCTAATACGGAATCAACGAAACTAGCAATATTGGACGGGTGAAGCGGTAAGCCCTGCTCAGGCTGCAACCGAGGGCTTGCAGTTTCTGCACGAATGGGTGCAAGTTCGTGGACCTCAGACCAGAATTAGTAAGCCTCGACGATGCGTTGGGTGACATAAACCTGGCCGGGGGAGTTTCAAGATAAATGTGGATGCTGCGTTTTTTGCGGATATCCTTGAAACGGGAGTGGGGATGATTTTGAGGGATGAAGAAGGTGAATTCGTGGCATTCACCGGTTATACCAAGCTGTGTGGAGGTGGCCGTTGGAGAGGCAATGGAGTTTTTGGAGGCGCTGTCGTGGGTACACAATCTGGGAATTGATAACGTTATTATTGAAGGCGATGCGAAACGAGTCACATATGCACACGCAATTGCTAGGGTATTTCGTCATTTTAGGAGCCTTCATTATTGGGATGATACGCCGGAGGTTGTGGTTGAACTGGACTCCCACTTAATTTTTGTTATTGCAATAAATGAAGACATTGAATGTAAAAAAAAAAAAAAAAAAAAAGGTCGTTCTTTATTTTTATATATGCATAATTCGATTAATTTAATTTAAAATATGACAAAAAAAAAAAAAATCAAATCACCCAAATTTTACTATGAATTTTCTACATTACATACATTTTATTTTTATTTGTTAAAAAAGAAAGGGCATCATACCAATCCCCCCAAAACCCCATCCGCTTAGTCTTGCGCTTCTATTTGCAGTAATCCTATCTAACAAAGCCTGAAGCATTCTTCGGCGAACACACTCTTCTTCAATGGCGGCTCAATCGCTGTCAGTATTTGCAATCACACCCTCTTCATTGCCCACAAATCAACTTTCCAAAAAACCCTCTGAGCAGTTGCTGAATTTTAGTTTACCCAATTCTTTTCCGGGCACAAAGCTTTCGATTCAACCATCAAGCTTCAACCTGGTTGCCTCGAAACGACGGAGTTGCGCTGTCGCGACCATCTCCTTTAGTCTCCCCACCACGTAATTTTCATTTTATTTTTCGAAATCTTATTATTTTTGAATCGCAATATTAATTAATTTGATTTATTGCTTGCGGGTTTGCAGAAGGACAGATGAGGTTGCTACTGATAAGAAGCCCAAGTAAGTTCGTGATATTGTTTTCCCCAAATTTCAAAATTATTCATGTCGTGAGTATATGCATTTTGTGAATTTATGTCTGAGCTATCCAAAAATGGCGTTCGTAGATGGTCGGCAAGGGCGATAAAATCGTTTGCTATGGGTGAATTGGAGGCGCGAAAGCTCAAATTTCCGAAAACTGGGACTGAGGCTCTCCTTATGGGAATTTTGGTTGAAGGTCTTCTTTAGAGCTTATATTTGAATTACAAAATCTTATTTTGATGGTTAATATTTATGTTTCTATGTTTTCATATTGAAGATGGTCTTCAAGCCAATGCCTATATTTATAGAAGAATAATGTTCCGTTTGCTTCAATTTAAAACTAATTAACGTCTTGATAATTGTATGCTAAGAAGCACAATCATGGTTTAGGCTTCTGATTTTATGGTTAAAGTTTCTGTTGTTCAATTTGAAGGTAACCTGCTAATTGGAGATATATGCACAAGAATGATGCTTTATTTACAAATGCATTTATCGATTGAGTTCCTTTCACTGAAATAAAAATTCCTCGTACTCTTTTACTTAAAGCCTTATTCGGTTTGAGACAAATTGACTTCTTGGTTAGTTAGAGTTTATGAAGCTCTATTGTTAATCATGTAGGAACCAGTCTGGCAGCTAAATTTTTAAGGGAAAACGGTATTACACTATTTAAGGTACGAGAAGAAATTGTAAAGTTGCTTGGGAAATCCGACATGTACTTTTTCAGTCCCGAGCACCCTCCGTTGACTGAGCCAGCTCAGAAGGCTCTTGACTGGGCAGTTGATGCGAAGCTGAAGTCAGGTAATTCCATTATTTTCCACATAATGCAAATACTTTCTATTTCTTTTCAAGTTTAGCCTTCAGATTATTGGACTTCCATGATATCTATCCATTTCTCATCAATTTAATTGGAAATTTAATCATTTATTTATTTATTTTCAAATCAGTTTTGGCTGAATATATATAGAATCACTTTGGTAGTTGGAATAACACTAGCAGATATTAACATTCACATTTACTTTTATCTTTCTATCTTGTTAAATAAAATAACTTTGATGATTTTATTTTTTCTAACTTGTGTAATTTTTATTGTGTTCCTAAACTTAATGTGCTCCATTGAATGAGGCATTTAACAAATGTCTCGTAGCATTATTTCCTTAAACAGAATGTTACTAGACTTCAAGTGATTTTTTAAATTTTTGTAAAAGAAATTGATGGAATATTAACTACTCGTTAGTTTTCCATTGTTCCTTAACTGAGCTTGTTCAAATCCTAAATGCTGTTAAGCTTAGGCCAACAATAACACTGTTCATCTTTGATTCTTTATCCCATGAAGTCCAATTTGGATCTTTTCTTTCCCACAATGTCAACATAAGTTAACAGGTACCTGTTATTAGCTATGATATTCTTGTTTATTACTAGGTATGTTTTCTCCACTCAAAAAGTCAACCAGCATCCAAGGTGCCATAAAATAGATGTTCGTGTCAATATATAGTTATGCAGATTTGACATTGAATGGCCTTATTTCATTTTGAAGTAAAGTCAGTATGGCAATTCTTGCCTACTACTATTGCTCTGTGATGTTCTCCGCGGGACATTATATCTTCAAAATATGTTTGGATATGAACGGGCTGCAGTATATAGATCTGTATGATATGCTATAAAAGTTTGAGGTTCCATTTAATTTACCAGATGCCCGTCTTGTCTTCCTGTAAAATAAATAGAAAGATATTGTTCTTACTAGACTACTAGTAGCTGACATTTACTTACTGTGTAGTTGAGTGTCTGATAATTCAGTAAAATTATCGTTTACTTCATACATAATGAGCAAAATTGAGGAAACCTGAATGGAAACAGTATCTTTTTACCCCTCCTATTATAGGGAACTAATTAGAGGCTGGAAATGAGTTTGCCATTCATAAAATCTTGAAATTGGGCCTTCTAGATTGGTAAATTGAGCTCATTACACCAGATCCTATTTCCCTTTGATGTAGAAGAACAAAGTGATCCAACTAAATGTCTTCACATTTATATCATTATATCTTGCTTTTGGTCAAACTGTGTGACTGTGTAGTGGTTTTGGTACGATCCCTGAGCATTAAGCTTGTGGGCAACCTTAAGAAGACTGAGGGTATTATGCTTGTTTTGGGATTTGAGGATTTTGAAATCCGGATTTAAACATTTAGTAGATTTCAAAATACTAATGACTTGTATGTTTTGTGTTTGTTTTGGGATTTAAGTAAGGTAGGATTTAACTTTATGTTATATGATCTATAGTTATTTATATAGGGTTTATAGGTATTTATAAGGTTGACTTTTGTAAAATTTATAGGTATTTATAGTGTAGAATTTTAAAATCTTGATTTCTAAATCCCAAAGTAAAACATGGGTTAGATTTTAAAATCCCAAATCCGGATTTGAAATCCCAAATCTGGAAGAATGTGTGGTTAGATGAATTGTGTATCTTTGCTTTGTATACTATGTATTATTAGGATACTGTAGTTTTGCGTTCCAATTTTTTCAAGTTTGTGCTGCATTTCCTGACCCTTGACTGTAATGCCACTCTTCAACGTACTGAAGCTTGATTGGGAAACTTTCTGACCTATCATTTGTTTCTACCTAGTTTTTTCCAAGGATTTGTTTATTTGGGGAAGAACACATGTGTATCTATAATAGCCAGTGGCCTTGTTTGGGAATTGTCACATGTTTATTAGTTCTGGTATATTCTTTTACGTTATTGTAACCAGCTTATGCTATGTTGAAATTCATCCCTCTCACTGATTGTCTGGTAACTTATACCACAAATCTTCCTGAATAGATATAGGGTCAGTGACGCTCGTTTTGACTAATAACAACATAATATAAGAAACAACTTCTGTTATTATAAAGATTTCAAATATAGCGTATTCTGATGTAATACTGTCTAATTTTAGTAGTGTATATTAGTATATTTAATTGAATGAGTAAAAATACAGGTGAAAGCGGAGAAATAACCACCACGCATTTAATTCTTGGAGTTTGGGCACAAAAGGAGGCTGCTGGGTATAAGATAATGGAAGGACTTGGTTTTGATGATGAGAAGGCGAAAGAATTGGGCAAAAATGTAAGCTTTGATCGTATTTGAAATAGTTAACTTAGGGATAACATTGTTTTTAGCCCCTGAAGTTTACCTTTTTCAGTTTTAATCCCTAAAGTTTACCTCTTTTCATTTTTAGTCTCCATCATTCACTATCACATTTGGTCCTTGTAGTACACTTCCCCACATTTGGTCCTACCGTTAGTTGAGCGACAGAATCAACCTTTCGTGGTGCTAAATGAATTATTCTGGGGGTACTAAATGTAAATAATAATTATTTGGAGTGCTAAATGTAATTAATAATTTTCAAATTAGTTGATTCCGTCCGTCAACGGACGGTCAACTAACAATGGAAGTTGTGGGACCGAATGTGGTAGTAAATGTGTATATTAGGACCAATTTGTGAGTGAAAGAGAGGACAAACTGGAAAAGGGTAAACTTTAAGGGGATGTTTGCTTTTTAATTTAAAAACTAGGTTTTGGGTTTTAAGATCTTACACCGGTTTTACTTTAGGATTTAAAAATCGGTTTTATAAACCAACCATATAAAATCTGTCAATTAATATAAATAAACCTATCATACAAATATAATAACTCCAACCATTACACAATCATTTAATCACAATATAATAATATTATCTCATTCAATCTTACACATTGATTTGTCATAAAGTTAAATATTTCCCTACGGAAAAACCTAAAGAAAGCACAGATATTACTATTTGATTGTAGCATAACACAATACTCCGATGCAGATGGATAAGGAAATAAATAGCTTCAAGTGATGTCATCAATGGGCCTGAGAACGAGAAACATTCTTTCAGTTACATTTGTAAGAGAAGAACGATGGTGAGTTTATCGGCTAATTTCCATACAAAATCATCCTTAATGTTCCCTCCCTTTTCTATTAGACACTAATTGGAACTACACTTGAATGAAGTAAGATAAAATGCTAAAAGTGAAGCATTTTTGTTGAGCTGTTGCTATATCATGACAGTCAATTTCTTTCTTCATATTCTACCTTATAATTATACTATACTGTGGTGCTGGTTGTGTAGTTTGTATCTTTTGCTTCTGCTCACGGTGTATTCTTGTTCGTTTGAGCTGGTGGGCAGGATTGATTACCTTGTCAATTGTCCCTTTAAGACAAAAACTTGTATGAGACGGTCACATTCATGAGACGGGTCTAATTACATATATATTATTTGTGGGCTTATAACCCTACTCAAATCATGTTTTTAAAGTAAATTTGTAGGATTGACAAGTATATTAAAGTGGAGTTTCGTCTCATCTCTCATACAAGACTACCTCTTGGCATAATTAGCGCTGAAGTTTCTTTTCCTGGGTCGATCCTCGGGAAAGCTCATGATACAATAGGATATTTATCTATGACAGTTTTACGTATATTAGTTTTATCGTGCAACTAATTTGTATTCTATGTATATTAAATTAAAAAAAATGGTAATTTTATATAGTATTACTTGTTTCATTAAATGGTATTAGTATTTTTATACACACCGCAACTGTACGTTTGGTTTCAACATACTACTAAGCAGTGAAAAACCAATATACACTTTTTTTCATTCGGGTGTGTGTGATCCAATGGTCATCCTTCTGTACTACTGGAGGAGATCTGATTTTGTGTGTAATAACTAGAAGAAGTTCACTGTGGTCAACTTTTCTGTAAAGTAGTGAACGAAGGGAGAACATATTCATATTGTGGAGGGCGGAGCATCCTTATGGCTGGGGCGGGTTGTAGCCCCCACACATTGTAAATCTAGAACACCCCATTTTGAATCTGCAAACGCACACAAATGATGGTTGTAAAGATGTAAGAAGTTGTGTTGAGGGTTATCTAGTGGTTCGACTTGGTGCTAATTCTTTGATTCTGCCATTTCCAATGTAGTAGTAGTATATTGCCTTAGACAAGTTTTTTGTTGTTTTCTCCACCACCAACACTTTAACAAACCAGTTATGAAGATTTGACCAGTAACTTATGAGGAAACAAGAGCATACCTATTTATTTATTGCATTGTCGGTTGGTTGAAGGAAACTAGCACTGGCACTGCCCAAGTGACTGCAACTCCCTCTTTTATAGTAGTGTAGATATATGATGTCCATTTATAGTAATACAAGTATTTATACTAATGCTTTAAAAAATTCAAAATTTCTCTTCAGATCAACTTATGACTTCTACACTCTTGGCCCCTAAATAGCAAGTTGTAAAAATCGGTTTTAAATTTATTTATTATTACAAATATTGAGTTAATTAGATATTTAGAACTGGGTGATTTTATGTGAAATATTTCTAAGCCTATTTTAGTTTAAAAGTCAAATTAAATACTGCGGACAGTCTTTTTTATTCATTTGAAAAATAAATCAAATAATCAAAATATTTAATATGACTTGAATTGCTACATGCATATTTAATCATACATATTATAATGTAAGTTACTACATCAATAAAAATACATAATGTGTTTAACTACAAAAAAATTATACTCACTCTGTCCCAGCCTCCCAGGTTTGTTTGCACCAACTTTAGTGCATACAAATTAAGAAAATCCACTTTTTGAGTAAGGGTATTATAGTACATTCAGGTACAGATAATGAAGTGCTTAGTTTAGGATTTAGTTCCCACTTATCCACACAACCGTGGTACACATAACTGGTGGAGTAAACCAAATGCTTTAAATAAAAAAATTGTTGTAAACGTAAATTATAAAAAAAAAAAAAAACTGCTGTAAATAAAATAAAAAAAAGACTGTTCTAAATAAAGATACAGTATAGTTACAAATACAAATTAAAAAAAAATTCAAGTTTCAGTTGAAACTTAAATGTTCCCTCCAAAAGTTCATTTACAAATTTCCCTCTTAAAATTCTAGTCTAATCTGTCAGCATTAATTGATGATGTACTGAAATTACACATTAAAAGTAAATTCCCTCCAAAATGAAAAACAATTTGAATTGAACTCCTACATAAACACTCCATCAGCCATTTAATATCAACACCTACCACATTCAATACAAGTTCAAAAGGTTCATAATGGCCAACAAAAGAAGAAAAAATTATCTCAGTTCAACAGAGAAGCAATTAATTGCACAATTCCTCCTGTCAAACAACATCAATGGTACTGTTAGTGGAATAAAAATTAATGAAGCAACTGCATCATATGGAGTATGTAGGAGAACAGTTCAAAATGTTTGGGCAGCTGTAAAAAAAGGCATTCAAAAGTCAGTCCCACTATTGTTCAAGTCAACAGAATTGGTGTCCCAAAAAAGGTAAGAATAGTTTTAAATATTGAGCAAATGAAAGCCATACCCTTTGAAAAAAGGACAACTATAAGAAGGCTTGCTAAGGAGTTGAATGTAAGCAAAAGTCAAGTTGGTAGGTGGGTGAAAGCAGGAGAAATCAAATCCCCACACAAATGCCATCAAGCCCTTACTTACAACCACAAATAAGTTGTTAAGGCCGAAGTATTGCTTAAATCAAGTGCAAGTTGATAGGGTCAACAACAGTTTGTAGTTTAATTCAATGCACAATGTGATACACATTGATGAAAAATTGTTTTACATGACACAAGTCAATATGAGGTACTACTTGTTGCCAGGGGAATGTGAACCATATAGGACATGCAAAAGCAAAAGGTTCATACCCAAAGTGATGTTCATGTGTGCAGTGGAAAGACCCCTATATGCAAGTGATGGTGCACTTATTTGGGATGGCCAGATTGGGATGTTTCCATTTACAAAATTTGAGCCAGCACAAAGAAACAACAGAAACAGAATCAAGGGCACAATGGTTACAAAGCAAATTGAAAGCATCATTAAAGATGTCATCATAGACTGCATAGTGCACAAGGTAAAATTCTTAAACTATCAGATGACATTATTTTTAAAGCATCATTTAATAAGTCTCCAAAACAGGAAAACATTATTTTTCCCTATTGATGACATTATTATAACTGTTTTTCAGATCATACCAGCATGTTGGGAATAAAATGAGATATGTTTTGATTCAATACCAAAACCCCCTGAGACATGCCTAAGTCTAGATGATCATGTTCTAAGATTGTTAGAACATATATAATAAGGATAGATGAGAAGCTGATATGTTAGGCAACTCTTAGATGATTAGATGCACAACTTGAGGGGGAACATATGCTTTGAAGACTATCAAGAACAAGTTCCCTTAAGGCTCAAATTCTGGAACAGTCACCTAAGCTATTAAAGGCCAAGTATGCTGATCAGGAGAGTTGTCCAGAGAAGTTGTCTCTGCACAATTAAAACAAGAACAAAGGTTCTGAAGCTTAAGGGCCAAGTATGCTGATCAGGAGAGTTGTCCAGAAGAGTTATCTCAGTACAATTAAACCAGAACAAGTATTCTGAAGCTTGAAAGCCAACCATGCTGAAGAGATAAAGACAACTACACCCTAAAAGACTTCAATGAATCATGCTAAGATCACATCTAAATGAAGCAAAGGGAAAGAGCCAAGTCATCTGAAGAAGAGCAAGCCAACTATGCTGATAAGCAAGTATGCTGATAGTGATAAGCAGAGTTGTCCATTTGATAAGGAATGTTGTCCTATCATTGGATCAACCTTCAGAAGCCATGTCCAAGTCCTAACAAATGAATCTTAAAGTCAGACATTGGGAAGAGTGCTGCAAAATGAAGACAAAGTCTTAACAACCGTTTATTACCCAAATGAGGACATGTCACTATCAAGAATCTGTCTTCCAGTTTGAAGAACTCAAGGAAGACACTTATAGCAATTTGGGACTGCCTCTCCAACGGGCAAATCCTCAAATTTGTCTATAAATACAGAAGTGTGAAGACCATTTGAAAGCACCAACCTCAACTGACCTTAACAGAATCCAACTACACAAGTATTCTGAAGCTCATAGAGCATTCAAGCTTTCAAAAGACTATCTTAGTCTTCAAACACTTCTTCTAAGCTGAACTTACTGTATATCCATACAAAGCTTAGAGAGATATCCTAATCCTTATACACTGATCTTCATTGTAAAGGATATCTCATTAGTTGGAACCTTACTTCAACCCTTACCCCTTTCAAGTGAGAAAGTGAGAAGGTTGTAGTAGTAGAAGTGGTAGGAGCTGACTGTTGAGAGAAGAACAATTCAGTTCTGAGTTGAGAAGAGGGTACTAGGACTCTAGACATCCTAGGGATCAATTCACCAAGGAGTGGTGTTCTTGATCAAGTGCACCTTGGCACTATAAAACAAGTTAATTCCAAGAGTGAAGGAATTATCCTGTTAAATCAGGGAAAGTGGATGTAGGAGCTTGAGTCTTTGAACCACTATAAACTCTTGTGTTGATTTACTTTCAAAGTACTTTCATACATTCAACACTGCACACAAAACTGATCTTTCAAAGGACATATATTCAAAGACTGTGCAAAAACTGTATTGGACAAGTTCCCTGAAAAACTGGACTATATTGCTTAAGTGATTTCAGAACTTAAAGGAGTTTGAACTAAAGGGCCAACCACTAATTCCGCACTTATAACCAACTTAGATACTCATTCAACTAAGTACTCAATAGTGCTTAGTGGCTTGGTTATCTTTGAAAAGGTTATACATCTTCAGCAGAGTTGTCCAAGACAACATTGCTGATCTCTGGTTTGATCAAGTTTGAAAAGAATTTGCATACAAGTGTATTCCCCCCCCCCCCATAAACTTGTTATATACTCCTTTCAGGACCAACACAGCAATTAAAGCTAAATGACAAGCAAATGCATGCAAAATCATACTAATTCAGCAAGATAATGCAAGACCACGCATTAGCAATGATGATCCTGAATTTAGAGTTGTTGCAAGCTCAGATGGATTCCATATCCAACTGATTTGCTAGCCAACCAACTCACCAGACACAAATGTAAATGATCTAGGCTGGTTCAGAGCAATACAGTCATTACAAGTGGCAATATCATCTTACAATGTGGATGACTTGGTTAAAAATGTACTCTTATCTTTTGATGATCTCACTCACATAGCCCTAAACAATGTGTTTTTGAGTTTGCAAACTTGCATGATTGAGATTATGAAAATAATGGGATGCAACAATTACAAGCTAGTCCACATGGGGAAAGAAGCACTTATCAGAGAAAGCAACCTTCCTTCGAGACTAGATGTTGATGAGCAGCTAGTAAGAGAATGCATAGAGTACTTGATGGAAGCAGGGCAAATTGAAGGACAAACATATGATTTTGGAGTTTTAATGGCAGGTTTAGGGTATCATTAGTGTAGTTTAATTATTTTGAATTAACTTTTTGAAGATGGTTTTGTTTACAACCTAAACATAGATTAATGATCTTTTATTTTGTGCAAACATTTGTAGAACAGATGGTGAATTGCTTAGGTTGTAAACAATTGTTATGAAATGTGTAACATTTTTCATAAGTTGTGTTATTTTTGCAGATCATAGTTTCCCTCAGAAAACTTTCATCATTGGGTGAGCATACAACCTTAAATAAGCCTCCTACATTAGACAACTATGCAAAATTACGCTAGTACGTGGTGGCATAAATCTAAGGTAAGTATACACAATTATCCACATAAAAAAGTCAGCAAGTGGTGGCATAATATGCCTCCTACATTAATGCAGATCACTGTTTCCCTCAGAAAACTTTCATCATAGGGGTGAGCATACAACCATAAATAAGCCACCTACATTAGGCAACTATGCAAAATTACCCTAGTACTTGGTGGCATAAATCTAAGGGTAAGTATACTAAACCGACCCAGCATACAATCAATTACACTCATTATCATCAAGTAAACATAGAGTGTCATATGCCAATAACCAGAATATAATCCCAACAAACTTGCCATCATATACCAATAATCAACATATAACCATTACATAAAAAAGGCCATAATATAACCAGAAATCATAGAAAAAAGAATAATGGACCTTAACGGGGCAAATCTTTCACTAAAGGACACCATAAGGCAAGTAAATCCAACATGTACTCATGCATGTTATCAATTTCACCCAAATTCGTCTCTGTTGGTCCCAAAATCAGGGGTATACATCAGACGAGTTTCTGAAAATCAGATGACTTGTTGACATCTGATATATAAGTTCAGGTGTAGAAAATAAAACTAACTCTTCTATACAGATAACTTGGTCAGCTGACTAATTAGGAGTCTAGAACTAATCGGTCTGCTGATTAGATCAGCTGATAGAGAAGCGTGTGCGGAATTTGTAGTGTGCCAATTTTAGGAAGATTATACTAGTCTACATACTCATGGAAATTTAAAACTTTTATTTCATGCATAAACACATTTTATGATATCAGAAGACTTGGTGTCTTCTAATTATAAACTTTCAAATAACAAAACAGATGAGTATATCAGCAGACTTGGTGTCTGCTGATATAAGACATTTTCCTTTTAAACATATGATATGTAAATATGCATGCTAAAACAGTAAATAACACATAGATTTATAGTGGTTCGAATATCAATATCCTACATCCACTTTCACGATCTCAATCATGATTTTACCCTCCTTGAACACTTTAACGTCCCAAGAGGAGGACGTCTTGCTACTTTATAGTCCCAAGAGAAGACTTTTGATCAAGATCCTCAACTACTTTCTGAGGATACAGATCTACTTGTTGGTTAGGTAACAAGTAACCTTTACAGTGGTTTTCTTCTATGATTCTTAGTGTGTATACCTCAGCCTATCCTCTAAATGGGAGTATAGAAGGGAGGACTCGAGAATGACTAAGTATGAGAAATTCCCTTACAATTTGAGTTAGCCTAAGCTAAGATTGAGAATTTCTCTTCTAAGCTTGGGATGTGTATAAGACTATGCAGGCTTAGATATCATGAGTTCACTCACTAGAGATGTGGGTATGGATGCTTGCTTGATGTCTTATATATTGGTGTTCTTGAGCTCTTCTGATTTTCTGGACTTAGAACATTTTGCTCAGCCTTTAAGCATTACCCTCACTCTTGTGTGAGATATGAATTGAACTCAGTATTTATAGTGTGATTTGCTTGAATGTTACCGTTGGAAAGTAACAAGCAAATCCCACTATTTTAGGAATACAATCTTTTGCTTGATATTCTAAATATTACATTTCCATGTAATATTTAGAGTATCTTTGACTTTACAGATTCTACAGCCTTGTGTCAGATCCGTACTGCTTGCTGTTGCACTGTTATTGGTTCAAATCAGCTCTTATGGATGCTGTCTAACGGATAATCAGTTGATATACCATCAACTGATTTTCCACAGCTGATTTCTGCTGTCTTTCCACTGCTGTTGAACTCTGCTGACTTTTCACAGCGGATATAACACAGCTGATACAACAGCTGATATACGATAGCTGTTTTGACTCTGCTGTCTTTACTCAGCTTCTCTTCTGAGCTTCTTCTTTACTGAATTTGACACTTGACTTCTCTGATTATTTCCTCAACTGTGTAGACTTGTCTGGTTAGTCAAGTAGACTAAGTCTCAACTGTGTTTGACTTTACTCAACTTATCTTCTCTACTGTCTTTACTCAGCTGATTTTCCACAGCTGATTTTACTCTGCTGTTTTTACTCAGCTGATTTTACTCTTTCGTTTTTACTCAGCTGTTGTCTTTACTTTGGTCTTCTGATTTTTATCTTCTATCATAATCTATTGTAAGATGAATAATGAAGTTTTCTATACAATACAACTTATCCTATTACAAGTATATTTGGTTTATCAAATTGAAACATAAAATTTGTACAATACTTTTTCGAAAGAGTGAGACAATTTCTCCACTTGAGAGAGACGATCGATTATCTTCGAGAGAGAAGGCGAGAGAGATATGTGATCGATTATCTTCGAGAGAGAGGCGATCGATTATCTTCGAGAGAGAGACGGTCGATTATCTTCGAGAGAGAGGTGATCAAGCCTTTTTAGAGTGAGAAATTTGCTGCACTTGAGATAGGCGGAAGAAATTAGGGTTCACGAATGTTCTTCAAGATGGAGTAGAACAATGAAATACGATGGGGTGGGATTAATTGGAGTGGGGCTGGAATTTGGGTTGGGTCAAATATCCAAGATTGGTAAAATGATTTGGGTTGGGTTAATTAAATGATTTGGTTTAGGTTTAATATGGTGAGTTAGTGTGTTTAATTGTGTGAAAAAGTAATGACAAATGGGTAAATAAATGGGTATTGTAAGGGTGGAGTTTGTGAAAAACTTTACCATTTATGGAAGTGCAAACAGTTACGGGACATACTAATAAGGAAAGAGTGCAAACAGTTGCGGGACGGAGGGAGTATGTTACTACATACTACAATTCGAATTACTACATTGAAAAGTGTTTGTTACTATATGTAACTTTATCAAATGATCTAATATCTTTGCATCGTTCTGCAATAAAAGAATCGGTATTACAACATGGTTATTGTGTATTACTACGTGCAATAATATATGTTACTACATTTTATAATGTGAGTTACTACATCAACAAAAACACTAGATAAAAAAATGTTACTAAATAAAATAATTTGTATTTCTATATAAAATAATTTACGTTATTACCATATAAAATAATTTGTGTTACTACATATTACAATTTGAATCACTACATTTAATAGTGTCCCTCTTTCTGTAGTAGGACTTGATTCTACTTCTAATTCAATTTCTCTATCACCACCAAGAGGATCATCTATGTTCTCTCCACCAAGACTACTACCACTCTCAATCCCAATAGCAAAAGACATCTGCAATAATAATAAAAAAAAAACCAGAGAATACAAATTTAAAACATATAATATAAAACAAAGAACACAATTGGACTAATGACCAATATCACACAACACAGAACGACAAAAGGCTAAAACAACTATAATTATTACCTTGGAGTGAAAAAATTAAGAAAAATAACCTGTTTGGAGAATGAAGATTCACGAACAACTAATTTCTGAAAAACAACTGTGAGAAGTAAGATTCAAGAACTAGTAGATGGAGTTCTACACTGATAGTCAAAGATGATTAAACATCATGGTTTCCTTTGGTGTGGAGCGTTGATGGTGAGATGAAGAAAAATTAAAAAACGTAGATATTTACTCTCTCGATCTTATTATTATAAGAAAAGTGAAAAAGTAAAAAACGTAGATATTTACTCTTTTGGTCTTATTATTATAAGAAAAGTGAAAAAGTAAAAACCCTAAATTCTAGAACTTACCTGAAAAATCAATCAACATAATGATATTTATTAATTTAAATAAATATTACAGTCTAAGATTAGAAAAATGATATTAAAAATATTTAATTAAAATATAAAAAATTATATTGTCATTATCGTGTTTAAATCATACACGTGCTCTTATCGTGTTTGTATCCTTATCGCATATCAGATCGTTAAGAGGTTCATAATATGTTAACGTATCATCTGTTAATTTTATCGTGCCTTTAGAATTTCGATAAGACCACAAACATGAACACAACACGAAAATCTTATCTTATATTAGGCCATCTATTAACGTGTCATCTATTAATTTTATCGTGTATTGGGTCGTTAACAGGTTAACGTGTCATATGTTAATTTTAATAGGTTGACACGATACGAACACGAACACAACACGAAATTTTTATGTTCTTATCGATCGACACGGTAAGGACACAAACACGATAAGCCTAAACACTAACCCATTATTTTTATGTCGGATTCGTGTCGTGTCCGAAATTGCCACCCCTACTTGAGATGACTTTAACTGGTTAATAAAGGAATCACCCGTCATGTTCTCATCATTTATGTTAGTAAATGAATGAAACACGTTATATTCCATAAGGTCTACAACCATGTGGGTTGGTACAATGAAATGATGCAAAAGACAACAACTCGAGTTTATACGATTTTTGTATCTTAATAGGGAAATACGAATTACTCCTAAGTATACATATCATGCCTGTAGAATTCCGAATAAACACTCAATGCAATTAAGAGCCATGACATGCTTTAAATTGAAGTATTCTTGAAAGTTTTGAGGTTGATGTGCAATGTCCCACTATTAAATGTTATCTAACTCCTTTATAAGGAGTTAGAAAACCATTTCCATTAGTGTACCCACTGTTAACCAAGTAATAAGTACCTGTCAATTGGTTATTACAAATAGTTAAATAAGCATTCACAAATATAAAAATTGAATATTAATTAGAAATAAAGTGTTTTAATTACTGTTAGAGACCTTCAAACCATTTGGTCGAGTGACGAGGTCACAAAATACTCTACTATCTGCTGCTGAACCTTCCCAACCAGATAACACATATTTGTAGTTCATATTACGATCGCAAACAAATAAACATTAGTTGGCACATCGTTTTATGGTTTCTATAGCGCGGGGCACTCCAACGTGGCACTCTAACGGGGATATATGTTCCATCTATAATTCCAAGACAACCATAAATACACACATGTTCAATATATTTTCAGTTCCACTATCCAAAATACTACTTGCTAAAAAATCACTCAAAAATGTTAAATTTACCTTAAAATGTTTCTACCTATTGTCGGTGATATCTTTGAAAACAGATTCAAGAGTTACAAGCAAAAAGGTATGCAACTTAAGTAGGGTTTTTAGAACTGAATTAAAGGGTTTGCTGATTGTGTAGCCTGATCTAATGAAACTATGTTTTACAACTCGATTTTTGGTATGGTAGGACAAAATAGTAAGAAAAATTGCCACTTTTTCACCGATGATTACATGAAGTGTAGGTCTAAGACCACCTACATTTTCTAACAGGGAGTACAATCGATTAAAAAAATTCAGTTCATTCGAAGGTGGGTCGTCACAAGTTTCATCACTAAATTTTACTAAGTAATGCATGTGTTGCAATTGACGTGTAATGTGCTCCTTAATGTTATAACGTGACATACGATTTAAGTTCAACCTATTCCCACGTTGACAATCTTATAAGAAAATGTCATTAGAATCACAAAGACTTTAATATCAGTTATTAATTGAATAATAACACCGAAAGTTACCTCAAGCTCAACCACACCATCCAGAGTTCAAATTGGCAGCCTCCAACTAAATTCAAACACATATTCATAAACAAAATCCGTTAGTAAATACATTAAATCATGTAAGTTTAATCTGCATGCAATAATATATACAACTATTTTTTTTAATCTTATTTACTAAATTCAAACACATATTCACATGCACATATTCATAAAAATCGGTGAAGTATATTATAGAAGTATTATTCACACATATTACAAAAGTCTCACATACACAATTTATTAAATTATGCAAGTCTTATTTGTTGTATATACAGAAGCCTGGATTTCGAGGCGTATTATAGAAGTAGAAAATACATTAAACCCATGTTGTTAAGAGAATCTAACATATGTACATAAGAATTAATTTTTAATTTATTTTTTGTTGTCTACTGGACATAGTTTAACTGAAAATGCTGAATAATTACAATTAGATATTACTGAATGTTATCAATTTGAGTTTATTAAATTGGTCTGTTCCTGTTTGAAATTTAAAAAGAAAAGTGTTGGGATAAACACACGAATAATAACATAAAATTATTCGTCTACGCAACGAAATGATCAATTATCCCTCTCTTGTGTGAATCTAGTAGGAAATAATACTAAATAGCAATGCAAAATAACACAATCACCACAACAATAACACGAACAACTTTTACGTGGAAAACCTCCTCAATGTTAGGAGTAAAAACCACGGGACCATAGTCCACCCAAAAGCTTGACTATGATAAGAATCCAAGTATTACAATCTGTCACAACAGATATTCAACCACAAACTTATCAAGATAAATAATACTTGATAACTACAATGAGATAAGAAGGATCTCACCAACAACACCAAACTGTCCGTCTGCTGTTCCCGACGCTCAAAAGCTCAGAACCAGATGTCCACCATCCAGAATGAACTACAATGCCTCTTCCTGAATGTGATTTCCAATTTATAGACCGATCCAACAATTGATTTGTGAGAAACAACCTCTTAAACTCAACTGCACAGAAGTGAATCTCCCATAAAACAAACCCTTCTGTTCATGGCTATTCTTGGCCATATAGAGCACCAACTATGATTTCCACCTTTCAGAATGAACCTTGACAAGTCCTGAACATGTTGTTCAAATTTCAGTTCGATCCAACGGTTGAAACTCAAGATATTGCTTCTACTCTTGAATTCTTTAAAAAACGTGAATGCTTTTTTTTCTCTCTCTGTCTCCCCCAATGTCTTCTAGGGTAAGTTAACTCCAAAATGTTGGGCCTACTTGGGACTTATAAGTATGTTGGCTATTGGGCTTCTCCAGATGCTGGAAACTCAACCCAACAAATCTCTCCCTTTCCGACTATGTGGAGAGATTAGCCATTCTGATATCTCATGACAAACCTCAAGCTTCTCCCTAGACAATGCCTTTGTCATCATGTCAGCACCATAGTCATTCGTATGAACTTTTTTCAAGCTCAAGCAACTTATCGTTGATGGCATTTCTCATCCAATGATATCTCACGTGAATGTGTTTTGATCCTGAGTGAAAAGTTGAATTCTTACCAAGATGAATATCACTTTGTTTATAAAAAAATACTACATACCCACTACAAAAAAAATTGCTTTTAAGGACACGTAAAAATGTTATAATAAAATATCTATAATCACATTTATTTTATATGTGGTCTAAAGTCGTGTGAGGATAGACTAATAAGATATAATCACACTTTAGAATGAGGAGATAAAGTAGATGTTATCACGCTCTAAAATCTACATTTATATATTAATTAAAAATTACACCAATTGCGACTTGGAGGACTCGACCCCTCCGCCTGTTGGATCTCAAGATTAGACTTAGCCATTCTACTACAAGTTATTTATTAATAAAAAATACACAAATATAAATATATTATAAATAATTTGAAAAATCGTATATTGTGTGCCTATTAATTTAATTTAACATTTATTTTAGGAAAAGTGTGTGTATACCAGATTTTAGAAAGGAAAAAACGCATAATTTTTGTTGATTAAAAATTTGAATTAATTTTATTTATTCTTAAAATTTTACAATTTATGAATATAAATTTTTCATCTAAGTAAAAAATAAATTTCATTAAATAAAATCGTTATTTATATATTTAAAATACTATTATTTATCAGCCAATATAAAATAAAATTAAAAAATTAATATAATTTGAATTTTTTTATAATTCTAACATAATAATGTGGCATTAGAGTTAATATTAACACAACTTATTTTTTTTAGTGTGGTAAATAAATACTTATTAACACATTTAAAATATAATGTATTTAAAAGGTACTTATAAACACATCTATTTCTAGTGTGTTAATAGGGGTGTGACAATATATAGACAATGTTTATTATTGTGTGTGGTAATTGAGTATATATCCACACACTTATTATTCAATGTCTTTAAAAACACACATATTAACACACTAAATTTTTTAATGTGGTTGCATAATACTTTTTACAACATTTATTTTATAATGTGATAAAAGCTATGTGGCAAAAAACCTATTTTCTTGTAGTGACCTCTCTTACTTGAGATCAATCTGTTGGGATATTTATCCAGCCCCTAATCTGGTTGTAATTTCTAAGTTTAGTTTTGATGGCGAAAACCAGATCAGTAGAGTAAGGTTTAGAATAATAATTTGTAATCTAGAAGTAGGTTACCTAAGATGTTTTATAAATCTTAGAAGTATTGAAGTGTCTAAGTCTGAGGAATCAACTGTGTGTATATCAGCTGATTACTCATCTATGTTAACACACGCTTTACTCAAGACTTAAAGAGTAGAAGACTGAAGACTAGAAGACATTGAAGCTCATTAGTAAAATCAGATTGATAGGTTGTTGTATACCTTATCAACTGAAAGTAACTATATGAAAATCTGCAACAAATTAGAATACCATTCAGTAGATATGAGCTCACCTGATCTTATCAAGATGAAGCCTTAAGAGCATTAAAGCCAAGCTCATCTGAAGTTCATATGACAGTTAGCATTTAAGGATGATAACTACTTGAAGAAGTGGCAATTCATTTATGATGCTACACATTGGATGAAGAGGCAAAGATAACAAAAGACAAAGAGAATGTCAGACTCGTTCTGAATTGCTCTAGCAGAAGACAAGACAGATAGTCACTAACAACTCGGCTGATGTGAACCAATAAGAAGATGACAATACAGCTATTGAGTGGACTTGGACTGCAGAGACCTTTATGCAGAGTCGTACAAGCATTTAATACACGTTTCCATATAAGGAAATGTCGTACTAGAAATCAAGGAATACATCAACTCATGAAGATCTCTATCCTTAAATAGAAGATTTGATGCAACGACTGCTTTTGGAGCTCAAATCATCTATAAATACAACACTTGTTCTTTGTAACAACTTACGGAAACTCCACGCAAGAACTCCCAGAAATCAAAAGTATTGAAGAACACTCATCAGTCTGAAAAATCCTTATCGAGTTCTTTAGAGCCCGCAAAGTCTGTTTATCCTTAAGCTATAAGTTTTTTATTCTAAGCCAGTTTATAGATTCATATTTGTAGTGCTTAGAATAGCAGTGTGTTTTTTAACACATTGAGTTGGTTATTAGCACCTTTTTACATTACCAGTTTTGAACCAGTTTGTAAAGGATACTTGTTCTCTAACCAACAAGTAGATCCGTATACACACAAGGAGTTGTGTATCTTGATCAAAAGTCTTCTTTTGGGACTATAAAGTTAGCAAAGAATATAATTTCACTATCTGATTAGTGGGAGTGGATGTAGAACAAGTTGTTCGAACCAATATAAATACTTGTGTTCTTTCATAACTTTATTTACTTTATGTATATTTTTTATATAGTTATTGTTCATATTTGTTAAACCATAAGTTTTCTAAAAGAGTCAAAATCCACCAAGTATAGTTTTACAAATCAATAGATATTATATATCAGCTGATCTCATACATTGTTTTAAAGTCATTCTTTAAAAGGTTTTCATATCAACCCACGAGTCTAAACATTAATTTAGGGCCTACACATTTTCCGCACCTTAGCTGTTAAGATAGCTTTCCAACTGACCAGCTAATTTAAGTAATCAGTAGGTTTATTATCTTGATCTGCTATATACACTCGCACTCTGAGATCAGAACATCTTATTTGCATCAGACGATATAATATATCACTCTTCTGATCGTCTCATCTGATCTACACGCAAAAAGTTTTAAAAGTTATAGAAAGTCTATTCACCCCCCTCTAGACTTTCTCCTCATTAATACTCGTTTTGGCACCAACAAGTGGTATCAGAGCAGTGGTTATAATGAGCTGCTGCTGATTCTGTTACTTGACTTCTAAGGAAGAAGTCCTTGTAGCTCACTATAACAGATCCATATATTTGAAAACCCTATTTTTCATAAAACTCATGCATATCTCATTATTGGTTTTGATTCTTACACTCATAACTTGCCTAAGTTTTCTATAGAAGAATATGACTTCTGAAAGACAAGAATAGAGGTTGCTTTCAACCTGATGTGGGACGTGATCATAGATGGACCTATCACTGTGATGGCTCCAAATACAACCACGAGCAATCCCGAGATTCCTGTTAGTCAGCTAGCACCAAAACTTAGAGTCGATCTCACACCAGATGTAGCAAAGCAAAACAACCTCGATTGTATAGCTAAGAATATGATTCTAACCTCTGTTCCTAATGCTTATGCTGGTAAAAGTATTCGTCTAAAATCTGCTAAAGAAATGTGGGATACATTGGCTATCATGTGCGAAGGCACTGAGCAGATTAAGGAAAATAAACTTATCACGGCAGTACAAAAGTTTGACAACTTTAAGATGTTGTCTGGTGAGAATATTGACCAGATGGACAATAGGTTTACCAGAATATTAAATGAAATAGAAGATCTAGGTAAGACATACTTGAAAAGCGAAGTCAACGCTAAAGTATTGTATGCTTTACCCAAGATTTGGTTAACTAAAGTTTGGATCATTAAAAATGATAAAGAATTTAAGAATTGGTCTATTCAAACTTTATTTCAAATTCTCAAGGCTCACGAATATGATGTTGAAAGAGCAAATGAGACAGGTGATGAACATACGACGTCTTCTCCTTCTTCTTCTTCTTCTTCTTCTTCTTCTTCTTCTAAAGTTGTAGCTTTTAAAGCTTCAGCAGCCGCCAAGGGATGTAGCCGTTCGAGCAAAGAACCCAAAGTGAGAGAAGAGGCGATTCCAGTTGATCTAAGCTTGCAAGAACAGACGACATTGATGATGAAGAGATTTGACAAACTTCAATCTCAACATGGTAAGTATAAAAAGTTCTATAAAGATTATAGAGATAAGAAGTCTAACCATGTAGGGGGCTCATCATCATCCTATAAGTCCAAAGACAAATCAGAACGCACTCCCGAGCATAGAAGAGAGGAACCTAGATACTTCAGAAGAGAAGAGTCTTCTGATCGTAGAGGAAGTAGCAGAAGAGATGTTACTCCTACCAAAAGTTCTAGGGAAGGTAAAGATTTATGCTATACATGTAATAAATCTGGTCATTTCAGTGTTGAATGTCCAGATCTTACTCCCAAAGAACGTGAAGAGCTTAGAGCTAAAAGGGAGAGAAAATTCTCCAGAAGGAAGGCCATGATCGCAGATTAGGACAATAGTGATTCAGATGATGATCTACCCTCGTCACGTGAACCAGGGTTCCTAATTGAGGGAGATGATGCTCTCTCAGATGATCATTGCATGATGGCAAGAGAAGAAAAAGAGGTAAATTCCAAAACTGTTTCAATACATTCTTCTACTTGCTCACACACAAATGAATCCGACTCAGCTGACGCCGATTATGTAGATCACCTTCAGTTCACTTGTGAACAATTGAAGATTGATCTTAGATTAGCAACATCACCGTATATGGCAGCTGAGGATGAAACTTTGCGATTGAGAGCTGAAATTGTCCAGTTGAAAGAGCAAAAGTCAGAAGCAGGTCCTAGGCTTATGACAATGAATGAGAGACTGACTGAAGAGCTACCTCAGCTTAAGGATCAACACTCAATTCTGAGTCATGTGCATAAGAATCAACTGACGACTCATGTTGCTGAAACTGAGGAATTTCGAGTTCTCAAAAGCAAGTATGATTAAATTCTCAGTAGCCATGAAGAGCTAACAAAAGAGAAGAATATTTTAGACCTAAAGGTAGCCGAGATTAACAGAGCAAAGGAAGCTCTTAACCAGATCAATGGCTTCTCTAGAAGTCTTAAAGAAAAATCAGGAGTAGGCCATGAATGCAAGTCTTTTGTTAGTCAGCAAGGTAAGGACCAAGCTGATCAATCAGAAGATGAGTCTGACTGCTGTATCCTGGATAATTCTTCTCCAGCTGAAAGTACAGTCTTTGTTAAGGCTGGTACTTAAGTAACTAAAATAACCCTAAGCTTTCAAAAGCCAAAGATTGTGATCTTAAATCCAAAGCCAGCTCCTATTATAGCGGATCCTAAGATGAATTTTCTTATCACCAGACATGGTGGTAGGCTAAAGGATTCAAAGGATAAGTTGCATAATCTGAGACAGAAGACCTATGGTCAGCTGCTGAAGATTGTGCTTGAACAACAGAAGGGTTGTGATCAGCCGAGACCCTCTTCTCAAAAGAAGTCTCAATCGAATGCAAACAAGGCTAAAAAGTTGTCTCCAACTCACAAAAGGCATGTTAAGTATGCACCTCTAATTTTTGTTGGTCCCTGAACGAGTAGTGAATGGGTTTAAAGTCTAGAGAGAGGGGTGAATAAACTTTAAAACTTTTTCTAAATAGAGTTGTATGTTACTCAGCTGATATACTTAGTTTGCTGATCCAACTTATTGAGTACTCTACTGAATATAGATTGCAGAATAGTGTAGGACCTTAGTTTAGACTCATTCGTTAGTATATGAAAAACCTTTTAGCCAATTTAAGATACTCAGCTGACTTGATGTCGGCTGGTTTTGAACACTTCTTGTTTGGGCTCTTTTCAAAATCACTTATAAAATAATATGTTGTATGAATAATAAGAATGTTAAGT
The DNA here is from genome assembly GCA_963675135.1 of Galeopsis tetrahit. Taxonomy (NCBI): domain Eukaryota; kingdom Viridiplantae; phylum Streptophyta; class Magnoliopsida; order Lamiales; family Lamiaceae; genus Galeopsis; species Galeopsis tetrahit. The sequence continues at coordinate 42,264,681 of OY776124.1, forward strand.
GCAGTAAGATGCTGAATTGAAATGACAATAAAGTAAATAACAGCAGGGGTTATAGTGGTTCAGATATCGAATCATACGTCCACTGTCACGATCTGCTCGTGATGTTAATCCTTTAATCACCAAATCAAAGGGGCTTGTCCTTTAGAGTCCCAAGGGGAGGACTTTGAGCTCTGAGCAATCATCAAATTGCTACGGTCTCCACAAGTGTTTATAGGGATGGCAAAATGATCTGCCCCGAAGTCGACCCGCCCTGCTCTGAGAGGTTTATATCCGCCCTGCCTCATCCTTAAAACAGGGCAAATCTGCCCCTCCCCGCACGCAGGGCAGGGCAGGCATGGATATATGTATTATAAAAATCTGCCTTGCCCTGAATATAAAAAAAAAAATTATATTAATATATATTAATATAAAAATTATTTTTGATTATTTTGTTTGCTGTTAAGTATTTTGGATATGACTTACTGAATTTATAATGTTTAATTTTAATGTTTAATTTAATTGTGGATTTTTAATATTTATTTTATCGTTTAATTTAATTTAATCTGCATATTTTACTTGGACTTTTGGAGTGCATGGGGCAGGGCAATGACTTGCACAGGGCAGGGCAATGACTTGCACAGGGCAGGGCACAAAATGTTGCCCCGCAGCAGGTCGCAGGGCAGGGCAGATACTTATGAACGCAGGGCAGATTTGAATATTTAACTATCTGCCCTACTCTGCCCCATTGCCATCCCTAAGTGTTTATGAGCACTTGTACTCTTACAAGTTTAACAACTAAACCTTATACTGGCTAGAGTGTTTGGGTTTAGGTTGTTTTGATCTATCTCCAACTAATAGCTCAAGCAACAGATTGCTTAACCAATAAATATATATAATGATAAACGTGGTTCGGTTTCTTGTTGGTGAGGAAACTAGCAAATCTAAAACAGGCTTGAAGTACTTCTCTTGAATGCACTTTGCTTTAGTCAGTTGGGTATGTTCTTCGTAAAACTTTGATAACTGCGTATAGTGTCCGTATAATCTATGTATTCCTCACTTTGAATTGATCTTGTATTTATAGGCATAATCTTCAATCAACTAGCCGTTTGAAGAAACTAGTCGTTGTGATTATCCTTTGATTCCAGCGTAATCCCTTGATTGTATCGTGATTGATACTGATTCCACCAAATCTGGAACTTGCCTTCTTTGGATATGGAAAGTCAATGTCTTCGAGATTTACACTTAGTCTTTCATGCAGATTTCAGTCGGCTGATGTCGTACTCTTCTGATCTTAGTACTTGTCTGATCTGATACTCGTCTGATAGGATACTTGATCTGATCTGGTACTTCAACTGATATGATCTTGTAAGCGCAGTAGCCTATCTTTCATGAAGTAGTCTCCTGATCTGTTTTTGATATCAGCTGAGTCCAACTCATCTGATTTTATATATGTCTTCTCTTCTTGATTTGAATCATTCTAAGTCTTGAGAGCTTGATCAGTAGACATCTCCTAAGAAGTCCATGTCAGCTGATAAGGCATACAAGGGCCTTCTCATCTGATTCATACTTGGTCTTCTTTTACTCTTCAAGGTCTTCTCAGTCTTCTAGTCTTCTGCTCTTCAAATCTTGTGAGAGCGCGTGTAAAACCAAATGTGATCTCAGTTGATATACATACAACTGATCTCACTAGACTAGACTAAGAATCTATAAGCTGTTCTATACAACCTTAGCTTATCCTATCAGATGACTAATTACTAAATAAACTTAATTAAGTGTTTTGGCCATCAAAACTATTACATCATAATCATATCAAACATATAGGGTGGGTTCATATCCTAACAATGTCTTATGAAATTCTTAACTGACCTGGATCTAAGATTCAGTTACAATCAGCTGATGCACCCAAGATGAAGGAAAATCAGAAGACAGACTCTAATCTCTCACATGAGCAAGAGTCTTCTGAATTTTACTCAACTGACACTACTCAAGCTGATTCAACTAAGGAAAAAACTGAAAAAGTTTGGTATTGTGATGCCCGTGGGAACAAGCTGAAATGCTCAAGATTGTTCAGAAGAGCAATGTACATCTGGGTTCCCAAGGGTAGTACTAACACCTAAGGACCCAAAATAAAATGGGCACCTAAAATGATTTGTTTGTAGGGTCGAGTGGATCTACTAAAGAGAGGAGGATTAGAAGTTGAACTATGGTACATAAATTCAGGTGCTTCACGTCACATGACAGGATCAAAGCACCTTCACAAACCTCATCCAGAAGAAAGGTCCACGAGTTGTCTTCGGTGACAATTCCCTTGGTAAAATAAAAGGAATTGGAACCTTAGTCAATGGCGACATATCGGTAACAAATGTATCTTATGTTGATTGTTTAAAGCACAATTTACTTTCTGTTTCTCAATTCTGTGATAGAGGGTATAATGTTGAATTCTCTTCTAATGGCTGTAAAGTTATATATAAGATTAGTAAACGCGTACTACTCTATGGTAACAGAGAAGGAACAATTTATGTTGCTAACTTGAAAAGCTGCCCTAGTGACACTTGTCTAGTGGCTAAGAGTTCTAAAGAAGTAAGTTGGATATGGCATAAAAGGCTTGGCCATATGAACTTTAAAACTCTAGACACTATTGCAAGAAGCTCACTAGTGGTTGTCTTGCCTAATGAAGTTTTTAGTAAAGATCTTCAAGTGTGTGATGCATGTCAGAAGGGCAAACAGACGAACGTGCCCATGAAAAGCAATACTGTATCATCCATACATCAGCAGAGTTCTTGAACTACTTCATATGGATTTGTTTGGACCTATCTCACCTGCTACTTTAAGTGGTAGAAGGTACACTCTAGTGGTTGTAGATGATTATTCTAAATACACTTGGGTGACCTTTCTATTCGGAAAGAGTGAGACAAGGACCAAACTTCCAGAGCTGATGAAGAAGATCCAAAATCAGAAGGGTTCGACGATCATCAAAATCAGAAGTGATAAAGGTGGTGAGTTTCTTAACTCTTCTATTACCACTTATTGTGCTAACAATGATATTCAGCATGTGACAAGCTCAGCCCATACACCTCAACAAAATGGAGTAGCTGAGAGGAGAAATAGAACCCTCAAAGAAGCTGCTCGAACTAGGGGTGGGCATTCGGTCGGTTCGGTTCGGTTCTTACCTTTTTTAAACCGAAGCGAAATAACTGAAGTTTTAAAAAAATGAACCGAACCGAACCGAAATTATATAAAAACCGAACCGAATTACAATTCGGTTGGTTCGGTTCGGTTCAAACCAAATTTTTCCTGCCTAAAATAAAAAAAATATATTTAAACAAATAAATATTTTAAGAAATTCAATTCTACATAATTACAAAAGTTCAGCCACAGAATCTACAATATAAGAAAGAATTCTACATAACAAATTCTACAAATTATAAACAAATAAAATATAAATATATTGTTTTTTTCAATTTCTTCAATATCCTCAATACTTTCTTCAACCTCAACTGGAAAAGACATTTTTTGCGAAACCAATCTTGAACACAAATGAGACATTGCACTATTTTAGGACTTAATGAACTCCTAAATGCATCAAACACTCGTCCACTCCTAAATGCATCAAACACTCGTCCTCCCGTGAAAGGCAGATTCTAGAGCTACCGTTGAAATGGGAACAACAAAAATATCCGAGCAATTTCTAAGAGAACAGGAAATCTATGAGAATTCATTTTCCACCAAAATAGAATGTTGAACTTACCTCCATTATCTCTTCTTCAGTTTCTTACAGAAATGGGGAAGAAACAACAGAAATGGAAATGAATGTTTAATTATTTACTGTTAGATTATATTTAGGGTTTTATTTATTTATTTATATATATTTATTAATTATATTTATTTTTATTTATAATTCGGTCGGTTCGGTTTATTCGGTTTTTGGAAAATATAAACCGAACCGAAAAAACTGAAATTTAAAAAAAAATTCAACCGAACCGAACTGAACAACCGAATAAACCGAACCAAATAAACCGAAAATTGTCGGTTCGATTCGGTTTTTCTGTTTTCTCGGTTTTTTGCCCACCCCTAGCTCGAACCATGCTAGCTGAGTTTGGTACATCAAAGAAGTTCTGGGCAGAAGCAGTGAACACAACTTGTCACACTCAGAACAGAAGTATGATCTACAAAAGACATGGTAAAACTCCCTATGAAATTTGGAATGATAGGAAACCTAGAGTATTTTATTTCCATATTTTTGGTTGAAAGTGTTTCATCCATAACAATGAGAAGACCCAATTAAAAACTTTCGATGCTAAATCAGACAAAGGAATTTTCTTATGATATTCCCAAGTTAGTAAAGCATTTAGAGTCTTTAATAAAAGGACCCTTGTAGTGGAAGAAACACCCCATGTTGTATTTGATGAATCTACTGTTGTGAGATACCTTCTAATGGATCCCTAGTCCGGCTCATGAAACCTATGGAAAGTATATAAAGGAGTCTAGAGTCAGTCCAAAATCCTAGCACACATGAAATTGCAGAAAACAGCTAGGGTTTCAAGGAGACGAAATTAAGGACTTTTTTTCTCCACGTTTGATAGCCCCATCGTCCAATCGGTGTTCGAGTGAGGTTGAGATACAAATCAAAATATTCATAGTAGAATCAACGCTTCGATCTTCAAGGGTAACGAATCTAAACTTTTCTTTAGACGTATGTTTTGGTTTTATTTATATTTTGTACGTTTGGTATCCGACAACGATCCTGGTGACGAACCGCTTTCGCCGGCGTGTTCCACCTGGGGAGACATAAATCTTTCACATACAAAAGATCCTCAATCTTACCTTTCCACACTTGATAATTTAAACCATTGATATTCACCATCTTATTAGTATTAGTTTCCATACTCACCACAAGGCACAGAGCAGAGAACCTGCACTAATACCACTTTGTTTGGATAAATACACGAATAATAACAAAAAATTGTTCGTCTATGCAAAAGAATGATAAATTATCCCTCTCTTGTGTGAATATATCAGGAAATAATACTGAATGAAAACGCACAATAACACAATCATCACAACAATAACACGAACAATTTTTACGTGGAAAACCTCCTCAATGTGAGGAGTAAAAAGCACGAGACTGTAGCTCAACCAAAAGCTTCACTATGACAAGAATCCAATTACTATAATTTGTTATAACAATATTCAACCACAAACTTATCAAGATACACAATACTTGATAACTACAATGAGATAAGAAGGATCTCACCAACAACACCAAACTGTCTGTCTACTATTCTCGATGCTCAAAAGCTCAGAACCCAATCTCCGCAGTCCAGAATGAACTACAATGCCTCTTCCTAAACGTTTTGTCCAAGTTACAATTCGATTCAACGGTTGGTTTGTGAAAAGTGACCTCTTAAACTCAACTGCGCAGAAGTGAATCGCCCAGAAAACATACCCTTCTGTTAGTGGCTATTCTCGACAATACAGAACTCCAACTATGATCTCCACCATTCAGAATGAACCTCGACGAGTCTTGAACGTGCTGTTCAAATTTCAACTCAATCCAAAGGTTGAAACTCAAGATACTGCTCTTCAAAATTCTTATTCTTGGAATTCTTTAAAAAAACGTGAATGCCTTTTTTTTTTTTCTCTCTTTGTCTCCCCCAATGTCTTCTAGGGTAAGTTAACTCTAAAACGTTGGGCCTACTTGGACCTCCCAGGTATGTTGGCTATTGGACTTCTCCACACATTGAAAATCTAACCCAACAAAAAGAATGACATATGACTTGATCTATTGGCGTGTATGATGATGGTCAAAGTTTCACCTTGAAGATGATTCTATTTCTATAAGGCTTTCTACTGTCACCTTGCTTACCTCTGGATTTTCAGTTATTTTTATATTTTTTCCTTGATAAAAAAAAATGTGCTATTGCAATGGAACTACTATAATTAATTTCCTTTATTTTATTACAGAGAGAGTTACAAACTCTTTTTGCTAGTTTCTACAAATATTCTTGGGTTTGATTGAATGAAATGTATTTCATATTACATAAGTAGAAAACTCTTAATCAATTCCCACTTATTATACATAATGTGGTTTGTGCTCACACCCTCAAATCTATTTTATTCGGACTCGCAGTGTGAAAAATCAACCACAACCTTTAAAACACACATTTTTACCGGATGAAAAATTCAACTACTACATTTTTCAGAAGTCAAACCCACATTTTTTACACCAAAAATAAGCAAACACCCATAATACGTTTTAGTAGGTGTCAAACCCATATTTTTTTGCACCGAAAATAAGTAAAATCACAAAAAATATGTGTTATCTAGAAACAATAACTAAAAAATTGTGACTTCACAAATATGGCAACCAACATTTGAAGAATCAAACCAAAATGAGAGTGTTCGATTCTCGTAATTTGCCTGAATGTGTTACACCGTATAAACTTAGGTTTCGAAATTGATACCTCCAACTTCTCTGACCAAGTATGCAGTACTGCTGCAAAACAATGAGTATGAGAGTGACTTTAGAACACGTTACATGAGTGAGTAGAGGTGCATGGGTTGTAATCAAATCTGTAATGTGTAAAGGGTTTGAGGTCGACGATAATTACCCTTTTCTCTCCACTAAAGCCATTGTGTAAATGGATGGGATTTCTACCTTTTATATGAGCTAGGGTTCACAAAGTGATATTGCACGTTCTAAAATATATTGTTGCAGATTGTTCCCAGCGGTGCTCTTCAGACTTATGATTCGAGGGTGAATCATTTCGAACCCCGAGTGGGTGATGGAAATATTGGTAGAAATCAATAACAACATTTAATTTAGATATTTATGTTTAGAAGATTTGATTTAATTTCATCATATTTAATTTATTATTTATTTGTTTCTTATTCCTCAAGCTTAATTATTTAATATTATATAAATATATAGGTAATACATTGAAATTGAGAGTTGAATTATTATATGAAATATTAGGTGTAACTTGACATCAATGGAGGTAGACACCTTCAAATGGTTAGATAGGCCGCCAGAGCATCTAAAAGTAGATATATGTAGTGATCTTTTAACACTGAATTTTATAGATTTTTGTAATTTGTGGAGGGGTCTACCTTTTTCTCTTGACTAAGGTTTTATCCCTAAGGATGGTTTTCCTTAACAAGATTTTTAACGGGCTCCGGTCATTTGAAGGACTTGTGTTCACTTGATTCTAAGTTTTCTAATTTATAAAAGAACTGAATTTATATTGGGTGTAACTCTTTTGTCGTGACTCAATTGTATTTTTTCGACTTTCTTATCGAATCAACAAATTATCGTGTTTAATTACGTTTAGGTACAATATTCAGTATTTTTATAAGAATCAACGAATTTGTACATTTATTCATGTGTGTATTCTGAATATTCTTTTTTTTTTTTTATCATGCTTTTGTTTGGGATGGTTTGTAGTCTTCATGTGATGGGGCATGCACGGATGATGATGGAATAATTACAAATGAAATACGTAATACATGAATGGTGATGCACGTGCACAGAGTTCATCGAATAGAGGAAGCTTTAAGATGGATGGGGTAATGTCATGATGGATGTTTCTATTATTGTGTAAAATAGGGAGAATTTGTCCTTCAAAAATCAAAACCCCACCATACTCTACTCCCTCCATTTCTATTTTATTTCAGTCCCAACTTCTTCTTTTTTAATTGGTGAAAATAATAGTTAGTGGATTGTTGTCGATTTCTCACTCAGGTGTAAGTGAATCAAATCAACTCTCGAGCTACTCGTGCTCGACTCAAATTTAATCGTGTCGAGTTTCAAACTACTCGAGTAGCTACTAAGTCCAAGTTTATAATTAAATACTTGTCTCGAAAGGCTCGCGAGCCTAATCGAGCTTGAACATTACTATTTTGCCATTACTTATATAATTTATATTTATATAGAGATAAGACAGTCGAGTTGAGCTGCGCTCGGATTAATTTTGTCATTAATTATATTAGAAAAAAAAATATGTTTTATGTTTAATTTTAAAAATTATATAAGTAATTGAGTCGAGTCGAGCTCTAACTTAAATTTTTTAGGCTCGATCGAGTTCGAGTCGAGTTTTGAGCTCAACACAACTCAACAAATTTACATCTCTAATCTTGCGTTAACACTCTACCTTTTTCTAGCTACTCTCCCTTCAAATCCCCCAATATATTAATATGGAGTTTTGTGTGCTAATGTGTAATTTATGACGTGCTCATGATAATTTCACAGATGGAAATAATATGTATTGGCAAACTTCATTGATGATGAAAACAAACAACCAGAAACAAACTCCTGCAAGCCATTCAAACCTACTTTAGAAATTAAAGGTCTAAAATGTATTGCCACGTCCACGAGCATTAAAGCTATCGAAAGATAGACAATACGCAAAAATCCAATGGATTATGATCTGAGTTTGGTATGATTTGACACCTCACTTACCAACATATATATAGTAAATCAAATATTAGTCCAATGTCTATATTTTTTAACAAATTTTAACAAAAGAAATAGATAAATTTATAATGATATTATAAAATAGCACACTTTTAGGGGAATGACAAATAAAAAAGTAAGCACAATTTTAGTGAACAAAACAAGTATATAGTACTCCCACCCTAATTAGATCGCCACATTTTCAATTCGATTTGTTCCTTATTAGATTATGTATTTCTATATAGCAAAAAATGAATTTTATTCTTTCAAATTATCTTCTTAAATATAAAAAAATTACATCAAATGTCATTATTTTTCTCATACAAAAATATCTTTTTTTTTCTTATTCTTTTCAATTTACAAATATATTCTCAATAAAAAGTTATTTTATCGTTTATTATTAATACTAATAAACAATTCTTACATTAAATTTCGTGTCTAAGTCAAATGATCGAGCAATAAAACTAGGTCCGGGAGTAATTCCCAATAATAGCTTCTATTAAGGAATAGTTTAGGCCACGAACCATTGTTTTAGTCAATAATATGCTTTATATATATATATGTATGTATGTATCTATAAACGCGTAATTATAAAATAAAAAATTAGACCTGTTTCATGTCAAAATCACAAAGTCAAAAATGCATGTTCTCTTGGCCCTCCTTCCCCTACACTCATTTAGTTTTCCCTTCTCTTTGTCTTCATGGGTTTTGAGTGTGCGTTGTTGGAACCCCACTTCTAAAGTGGGTTTTAGGATATTGAATATTGCTCTACCAATCCAAAATGATCTTTAATTGATCGATATAGGTTAGGTGTATTCTAATCCTAACAATAACAATTTCATACCTAAGATAAGATACCTATGGGTACTATAAGCCGACTTAAACACTCCATTCATTCCACAATTATTTTCACACTTTACTTTTCGGGATGTTTCACAATAATTTTCACATTCTTAAAATGGAAAACTTATTATAAACTTCACCCTCACAATATTCTATTTTACACAAAAAAAAATGTCATTACTTTTCTCCACACATAAATAAAAGTCAATTCATTTCTTTACTTTATATATAAAGTATTTTTTACAAAATTAACCATTAAAACTCCATTCATTATTACATTTTCTTAATATGCGTGTCCATTTAAAGTAATCATAGGACGGGGAAGTAGAAAGTTTTCCAGGACTGAGTTAGGTTAAAACTTTAGTATATGTGACATTAAAATTGTTTTTTCATTTTGACTTTGAGTTGTAAACAAATCGAATCGAGACTAATTTTATAATTTTCAATAAATTTATTAAATATTCATACTCATTTATTATGGAGAAAATTTTATTTTTAGTCCTGTAAGTTTGATTTATTTCAAAATAAATCTTTTAAATTTTTACTTTATAAAATAAGTCCTATAGCATTTAATTTTGATCCTTTTTTTTAATTAATTTCAGTCCTTTAGTTTATGTTTGAATTCACCGGAAAACTTCAAACCCGCAGGAAAAATTTAGGGGTTCCGGCCAAATTTTCAATTTTTGTCATTTAAATATATTAAAATATTAATTAAAAAATTGATAAAATTTGAAAATTAGTTATATTTATTTTACATTTTTATAAAAAATCATTAAAATATTAAATATAAACTAAATAAAATGAAAAAGTACAAAAATTATTTAATTAAATAAAAATTATTAAAAAGTCAACCAATAAGAGCATCCATAGTGTAGGTGATGAATTTTAAGTTTTAAGTTTGTCACATGTGTACCATCTCAAAAGTTTCCTACACCTATCTCAAAAAACTTTTATCCCATCCAATACATTCTACCACAAAAAAAGTACTCACTACTACACATTTTCACTTGGAGAGCTTCACTTGGAGAGCTTCACTTGGAGAGCTCTTTTTTTGAAAAGCTCTCCAAGTTAGCACTTGGAGAGCTCTTTTTTTGAAAAGCTCTCCAAGTTAGCACTTGGAGAGCGGTTTTATAAAAAAAAAAAAAATTAGATACGAGAGCGGTTGAGAACCGCTTTGCAAGATTGGATACAGAGCGGTTTAGAACCGCTCTCCAAGTATACACTTGGATAGCGGTTCATAACCGCTCTCCAAGATCAATTCTTGGTAAAAAACCCTAAATCCCCGTAAGTCAATTTCATTAGCGCGTTTTCAACTTTCAATTCCTTGTCCCCCAAATCAACCAACAGCCGTCGCCTCCCTCCCTCCCTCTCCCTTCTCGCGCCGTCGCCTCACTCCCGACCTCTCACGTACTCCTCGTGGCCGTCGAGCTTCCTCTCCATCCGATCTGTCGCCGTCGAATTTCTTTCCAGCCACCTCAAAGATCTCGCTTCCATTAAATCAACGCTCGTGGATCTCAAATCTTCAGTTTCTGAAAAAATCCGCTTCGATTATGATGTTGTGTATCATAAGGCTACCGATTTGCTTCTCAAACTCGACACCATTCAGGTAATAACAGAGACTCTTGCTCAAACTCAAAGCTAAATTTCCAGTTTTTGTATTGTTAAGTGGTTCATGTTTGCAGATCTGATTTCAATTTGCTTTGTATTTACACATTGAAGGGTGGTGATCCAATGATTAGAAATGGGAAAAGTTCATTGAGCAGAGAATTGAATAGATTCTTGGATTTTCTTGATGGGGATTTTGTCCAAAGGAGGGCTCTGGTTAAAGTGAGGCAAAGTAGCAATAGTGTGAAATCTAAGGTTTTCAATAGTGGTAGGGAAATTGGGAATGTGGAATCTGAGCGTTCGAAAAGAGTTAATATGAAGAAATTAAGGGGGTTAGTTGAAAGAATTGATAGATTAGCTGAGGAGCTTGATGAGGAGGAAGGTGAGGAAATAAATAGCCCTACTAATGAATTAGTTTCGTCGAATCGAACTCGAGGTTTGTTGAAAAACCATGGTGGGGTTCTGCCGAAAGTGAAGAAAAATGTAAGCTTTGTGGAGAATGGGAAGGTTTACACGGTTGTGAGGAGACGCAGTGACCCGTATCTAGAAGAGTGTAGCAACGATAGTATTGATAGGGATGATTTAGTAAATTATGATGAGAAAGAGCTTGAGGATGATCTTTGTCAATCTTCGAAGAAGGATGTTGAGGAGGCTGAAGAAGGTTCTTTGGTCAGTAGTGATGGTGAAAAGGATTCGAGACGTTATTCGACAAGTGAAGGCAGCTTTAAATTTGCAATGCAAGGAGATGGCACCGAAGACTTCATCTTCTCTGCTCCTTTGCCTGTAAAGATGGAAACAAGAGGTAAACTTAATTGAATAATGTTTAGTGTATCATTAGTGTATTCCTTGACATTGTGACTTTGATAGTAGCTAGCATTTAGTTGAATGCATTGGCTTATGTAACTGTTTTGTGACTTGTACTTGATTCGTAACGATTATCAGTTTGTTGATTTGGATCAGTGTAAGACTGTGAAGAGAGTTTATGGTGTTTGAATCATTAGTGTTGTTTCTGTGAAATTAGCTAAATGACATTTAGTTGATGCGCAAACGTTCTTGTTAATTCTTCGATTGCAGCGATTAATGGGAATAAGAGATGATCAATTCACACTCCGTGTGTTTAGTTATCGTTGTTCAGTACAGTCGACTCGAGTCTGTTTCTGATGTTACTGGTAAGCATGGTCAGTAGAGCATCATGTTGAAATTTTGCAGGAATTTATTCAATGCATTTATATATGCTGTGTCTGTGTGAGTTTATTCAAAGCATTTATTTTGTGTTTAAAGTATTTGATTTTTTTAAAGTATTTGATTTTTTTTGTATTTGACCGTATATATATATATATATTTTTAGTGGTGTAATTAAGTTTTGATTTTGTATAAATAGGATTTTTAAAATATAAAATAATTATTAAAAAAATAATATAAATACAATTTTTAAAATATAAAATAATTATTAAAAAAATAATATAAAAAAAATTACGAAAAAAAAAAAATTACTTAGAGAGCGGTTTTGAACCGCTCTCCAAGTGAAATTAATAAAAAAACAAAATTAACATAGAGAGCGGTTTTGAACCGCTCTCCAAGTCCTTTTACTTAGAGAGCGGTTTTTAACAGCTCTCTTAGCTTGGAGAGCTGTCACTTGGAGAGCTGTTTTAAAAGCTCTCCAAGACCCTTTTTCAAAGCTCTCCAAGTCCAATTCTGTAGTAGTGACTCCCTCCGTCCAATTTTATTATGCACACTTCTTATGGCACGGATTTTAATAAATATTGATTAGTTTATTCATAAAATAGATAAGAGGAGGGTATGATGGGATATTGTGTGGTCTATTTATAAATAAATAATTGTTTATGAATAAAGTGAATGGCAAAATGGGTAAATAAGTGATGGTAAGAGGGTGAAGATAAAGTAGTATGAATAGTATTGTTTCCAAAAATTGTTGGGAATAAAATGAGAAGTTTTGATTAAGATACCAAAACCCCTTAAGACATGCCAAATAAAATAAGTCATAATGATGTGAACATGTCTCTAAATATTGGAACATGTAACTTAAGGTTGATTGAGAAACTATAATGTTAGGCAACTCTTAAAATAACAGATGCACAAGTTAAGGGGGAACACATACTTAGAAAGTATACATGAATCTAGTCCCCCCAAGGCTCAGAACTAAATTAATCACAAATCTGCTGAATATATGCACTGAATGGACAACTATGCTGATCAAGTCAGTCCAGTTGTATACCAACCTATGTGAAGATCACATGAACTAAATACATTATCAAAACTAAGTCACTGATTTATATGTCAAGAATCAGAAGATGTGAGCAGCAGAGTTGTCTTAGCACGCTTGAACCAGATCAGTTCAAAGATAAGTCCAACTGTGCTGATAAGGTCAAGGCTACTGATCTAAGCCATAAGTGATCAATGTTCATCAAGAGATACACATGAAAAGAGACAAGAGCCAAGTCATCTGAAGAGCTAAAGTCAACATTGCTGATAAGCAAACACTGCTGAATGTGATAAGCAGAATTGTCCATGTGATAAGGAATGTTGTCCTTATCATAGGATCAATCATCAAAAGTGATGTCCATGCTTGGAGTCAGACATTGGGAAGAGAGATTCAAAGTCAAGACAAATAACCCACAACCGTTTATTTCCCAAATTAAGGACATGTCACTTTCAAGAAACTGTCTTCCAATTGCAGAGTTCAAGGAAGACATTTATAGACAACTGAGGCTGTCTTTCCAACGGGAAAATCCTCAATTTTGTCTATAAATATAGAAGTGTGGAGACCATTTGAAGGCATCCAACTAGCACCTAAATTTCTGAAGAAACTCAAAGCCTTCAAGCTTTCATAGAACTTTCAAGTTTCCAGAAACACTTCATTCTAAGCTGAACCTCATTGTATAACCATACAAAGCTTAGAGAGATATCCTATCCTTATACACTGAGCTCATTGTAAAGGATATCTCACCCTAGTTGGAACCAACATCAACCCTTATACCTTTCCTAAAGAGAGATAGAAGGTTGTTGTAGTAGAAGTGGTAGGAATTGACTATTGAGAGAAGAACAGTTCAATTCTGAGTTGAGAAGAGGGTACTATGACTCTGATATCCTAGGGATCAAGGCACCAAGGAGTGGTGTGGTTGATCAAGTGCACATTGGCACTATAAAACAAGTAATTCCAAGAGTGAAGGAATTATCCTGTTAAATCAGGGAAAGTGGATGTAGGAGCTTGAGTCTCTGAACCACTATAAACTCTTGTGCTGATTTACTTTCAAGTACTTTCACTCATACAACACATCACACAAACTGACCTTTTAAAGATACATACTTAACCCTGAGCAAAACAGGATTTGGACAAGTTCTCTGAAACTTGATAAACTGTTAAGGTGATTTCAGAACATAAAAGGAGTTTCAAACCAAAGGGCCAACCACTAATTCCGCACATATAACTCCATTAGATAGTTATTCAACTAAGTAATCAATAGTACTTAGTAGTTTGATTATCTTTTAAGAGTTGGTCATATCAGCAGAGTTGTCCAGATCAACCTTACTGAAGTCTGTTTTGGTTAAAATTTAAAAGATTTGCATACAAGTGTATCCCCCCCCCATACACTTGTTATATACTCCTTTCAGGACCAACAAGTGGTATCAGAGGAGGGGTTCAAAGACCACTGCTTCTGAAAATCCATTTTGATTTTCAAATACACATTTCTGTGTGGTCACTAAACTGATCTTTTCTGAAATCTATTCATGTCTGTATCTAACCCCTTGTTTGAGATTTGGCCAACAACAATGTTGTTCCTCATGATGCTGTTTAAGGCATCAACAATATGGCTACTGATCCAGTCAACCATATATCTCATCACAAGCTGCCCATGTTCTCAATTGAGAACTATGACTTCTGGAAAATCAGGATGAGAGCTCATCTTTCTTGCCTCCACACTGATATGCTGAGAGTGATTACAAGAGGACCCTTTGTGTTCACTCAAATTAATCCCAGAATGACTGAAGCTCAAAGAGTTGATATAAGGGAGGAAATCCCCAAGGATGAAGATGACCTCACCACTGAGGAGAAAAGGAGAGATAATCTAAATTATCTAGCAATGAACACTCTCTATCAAACAATTCCAGATGCAGTAATGGGGGGAGTCTACCACCGCACAACTGCCAAAGAAATTTGGGATACCCTTGCTGAAATGTGTGAGGGTACAGACAAAATCAAGGAGAATAAGCTCCAAGTTGCTATGCAGAAGTTTGAACAATTCACAATGGAGCCTGAAGAGTCCATTGACAAATTTGATGGTAGATTCACAGATATAATGAATGAAATCGAGCAAGGTGTACTCCAGGAGAGAAGTTGCACTAAAGATTCTAAGAAGTCTCACTCAAAAGTGGGATGTATATTTTGTGATGATGCAGAATACAAAGGATCTCTCCACCATGCCCATGAAACAAATCTTCTCAGAACTCAAAGCTTATGAGTTTGACCTCAACAGAAGAAAGCCTGCTGAGGAATCTTCCTTACCAACCAAAGGAGTGGCCTTCAAAGCCAAAGCTGTTGAACCAGAAATGCAGCCCACTCCAAGATCATCCAAGTCAGTCTCTAAGGCTGAAATGAAGGAAGAAATGGCCTTCATGGCTAGGAGGTTTGACAAGCTCAATTCAAGGTTTGGTAGATACAAGAAATTATACCAAGACAACAAAGTCAGGAGAAGGTACAACTCTCCTAAAGCCCAGGCTGAGGACAAAAGGCCTGAAGAAAGGAGATCAGAGGACAAATACTCTGATAAGAGAAAGTCCAGTAGAGCTGAACCCTCATCATCCAGAAGAAGAGATGAACCAAAGAAGGATGATGATGAAGACTTGTGCTATAACTGCAAAAAGAAAGGACACTTTCAATATGACTGCCCTGAGCTCAGCTCCAAGGAAAGAAAGGAGAGACAAGCTAAAAGAGACAAGAAATTCACCAATAGAAAAGCCATGATGGCTGGTGATGAGTCAGAATCTGCTAAAAGCTTCAATTCTTCGGATGATGGACTGTTCTCTAACGGTGATGATGATGATGTGTGCAACATGGCCATAGAGGATGATGAGGTATCCTCTACTTCTAGCTCACCATCATTTCTGTCACAAAACATTAGTGAGGTCAACCTGAAACTTTCTTTTGGAAAGTTGATGGAAGATTTCACTAGGTTACAAGAATTTCATGATAATTGTGTGAGAGAAAATGAAAGGCTTTCAATTGAACTTGCAAAACCTTTTGAATCTGCAATTGATGTCAAGTCTACTGAGTTGTATCAACAAGTCTTGAGAGAACTTGAGGAAGCTTCTCTCAGGATAGTTGACCAACAAAAGCAGATTGATGATCAACTACTTACTCAGAAGAGAAAAGACTTTGAACTCAAGATTCTTAAAGCCAAGTTTGAAAACCTCTCACATGAATATGATATTCTTAAATCAAGTGAAGAGAGCCTGAAAATTAAGATGTCTGCTATGAATAAATCCTCTAGAGCAATAGAGGAAATCCAAAGCTTTCAAAGACCTATGGCTCAAAAGAGTGGATTGGGATTTGATCCATTCGAATCTTCACCTTGTCTTAGTGTTGCTTCAACAAGTAACACTAAGAGAGTCTTTGTGAGATCAGTGGCACAACAAGCTGAAAATGAAATAATCCAGCCACTGAATAAAGGAAAGGGCAAAATGCATGAGATGCCCACTCAAGTGCTTCAGGGAACTAGGTCCATACCTAAGGAAAAGGCCAAAGTCCCTGAACACAAGAGGAATGTTGTTCAGCAGAGTAGACCCAGTGGAAGGGCAACTCATCTGAACAATATTCAGAGGAGTTATCCAAGGTATAATCAGCCTAGGCCAACTCTACTGAGGAAGCCTCAGCTGAACAGACCCATGGTCAACTTTCCTCAAGGGCAGAATAAAATGAGACAACCAAAACCCTTCATGCCAAAGGGTAATGGTCATAAATATGCCTTTCCTCAAAGACTCCCTCAAGTAGCACAAAGAACTCATAGGTTCAGGAGAAATGACAACTCTCCTGAAACTTACAGAGTTAACACTTTCACACACACTTTCCCAAAGGCATTTAAGGGAAAGACAATGTATGTAGATGCTAGAGGAAAACAACTTAGCCACCTTGAATCGATCAGGGTAATTAGGCAAGTTTGGGTTCCTAAAGGTACAGCTAACCTCTCAGGACCCAAAATGCAAAGGGTACCTAAAGCTTGATAATTGCAGGTACCTATGGGCCACAAGAAGACGAGGAGTATGAGCAAAAATTCAGCATGGTACCTTGACAGTGGATGTTCAAGGCACATGACTGGAAACAAAGATCTCCTCACTGAATTCACTAAGTAAGAAGGCCCAAATGTCACATTTGGAGACAGCTCACAAGTAACTACTAAAGGTTATGGTACCTTGACAATTGGTAATATCAAGGTATCCAATGTATCATATGTGGCTGGTCTCAAATATAATCTCCTAAGCATAAGTCAGTTCTGTGATAAAGGATATAATGTTGAGTTCTCAAGTGGAAAATGTTTAATCAAAGATAAAACTCAACAAACTTTACTGACTGGAACTAGGAGAGGTAATGTGTATTTTGCTGACTGGGACAAGTCTATTGATGCTGCATGTTTTGTTGCCAAAAGCTCTAATGAACAAAGCTGGTTATGGCACAAAAGGCTAAACCACCTGAACTTTAAATCCATGAACAAGCTGGCTAGAAATGCATTAGTTAAAGGACTGCCTAATGAAGTTTTCATTAAAGAACATGTTTGTAAACCATGTCAAGAAGGAAAACAGATTAAAGCTTCATTTAAAGGCAAACCAGTCATCTCTACTGAAAGGGTACTTGAACTTCTACATATGGACTTGTTTGGACCAATTACCCCTGCAATCATAAATGGAAGAAAATACACATTGGTTTTAGTACATGACTTCTCTAGGTTCACATGGGTAGTATTTCTCCTTAATAAGAAGGAAACTCAAGTCAAACTCCCTGAACTATTAAAGAGACTGTCTAATGAGAAAAGCCTTAATATAATCAAGATAAGATCTGATAAAGACACTGAGTTCATTAATTCATACATCAATGAGTATTGCTCACAAAATGGAATTGCCCATGAAACTTCAGCAGCTAGAACCCCTCAGCAGAATGGGGTAGTAGAAAGAAGAAATAGAACTCTTAAGGAAGGTGCTAGGACTTTAATTGCTAATTCAAATTTACCTAAGAGGTTTTGGGCTGAAGCTATAAACACTGCATGCTATACTCAGAACAGATGTTTGATTACTAAGGGTCAAGGCAAAACCCCTTATGAACTCTGGAAAGGAAGATTGCCTAAAGTATCTTACTTTCATATATTTGGTTGTAAGTGTTTCATTCACAACAATGGGAAAGAGCAGTTGAAAGCCTTTGATAGCAAAGTTGATGAAGGGATATTTCTTGGATATTCCCAAATCAGTAGAGCTTTCAGGGTCTACAACTGTAAAACCCTAATTGTGGAAGAAACACCCCATGTTGTGTTTGATGAATCTATTCTTGAGAGCAGGAATAAAAACCTGGATACTGAAGATATCACACAAAGGACAACCATACTGAGCTTAAAAGATAAAGATACTACATTCATAGATGTTGTCCAAGCCAATCCTCCTGAAATCACTAGACTAGACAACAATCCTGAAGGCAATACTCCTGAGGCAAACCCCACTGAAGAAAATGATGAACTGAATGACACAATCCCAGTTCATGATCAGGTAACAACTACCAATGAAGAAGCAGGCCCTGCTGAGGTAGTTAATGGATCCAATATTCAAGGGGAAACATAAATGTTGAAAATACCAATGTCCCTGACATTGAGGACAACACCCCTGAATATGATCCTGAGTTAGATCCTGCATTAAATTTTTCTGAATTTTATGATGCTAGTGACTCAACCTTAGTAGAGGACAACTCTACTGAAGGGATTAGAAAAAAAAGGACATGGTTATCTGACCATCCTACTGATTTGATACTTGGTGATCTAAGTATAGGAGTCAAAACTAGAAGGTTTCATGGTGAAAGTGCTCTGTTTTGTTGCTTCTTATCAGAACAGGAGCCTAAGGACATTGATGAAGCTCTTCAAGATGCCAACTGGATCACATCAATGCAAGAAGAGTTGAACCAATTCACCAGGAATGATGTTTGGGAGCTGGTTGATAGACCATCACATCAAGATGTTATTGGAACCAAGTGGGTGTTCAAGAACAAGAAGAATGAGAATGATGTGATAGTCAGAAATAAGGCCAGATTGGTGGCCAATGGCTATTGTCAATCAGAAGGCATTGACTATGATGAGACTTTTGCTCCAGTAGCAAGACTTGAAGCAATACGGTATTCTTAGCCTATGCTGCCCACAAAAGATTCAAAGTATATCAAATGGATGTCAAAAGTGCCTTCCTGAATGGTGTACTGAAGGAAGAGGTTTATGTAGAGCAACCACCTGGTTTTGAGATTGGAAACCAAGTCTACAGATTAAATAAAGCTCTTTATGGACTCAAGCAAGCTCCAAGAGCTTGGTATGACACACTGTCACAGTTTCTCTTGGATCATGGATTTGTCAAAGGAACTGTGGACAGAACTCTCTTCAAAATTTGTGAAGGAGATGACATCTTGCTTGTCCAAATATATATTGATGACATCATATTTGGATCCCCCAAAGAGAAGCTATGTGAAAAGTTCTCCAAGCTCATGCAAAGCAAGTTTGAGATGTCAATGATGGGTATGATGAACTTCTTCTTGGGCTTACAAGTCAAGCAATCAAAAGAAGGAATCTTCATCAATTAAGCTAAGTACACCAGAGAGATGATCAAGAAATTTGGGTGTGCTACTAGCAAGCCAGTAAGGATCCCAATGAACACTAATTGGAAGATGGATCCTGATGAGAGTGGTGTTCCAACCAACTTTACTGAGTATAGAGGAATAATTGGTTCCCTCCTCTATCTCACTGCTAGCAGACCTGACATCACCTTTGCAGTAGGTGTATGTGCAAGGTTCCAAGAAAATCCTAAGAAGAGCCACCTAGAGGCTGCTAAGAGGATTTTGAGGTATCTCAAAGGCACTGAAAACCTAGGCCTTTGGTACCCTGCTGATGACAACATTGAGTTAACTGGCTACTCGGATGCTGATTATGGAGGTTGCAGAATTGATAGGAAGTCCACTTCAGGAACATGTCAATTCTTAGGAACCAAGCTCATTTCTTGGTTCTCAAAGAAGCAAAACACCGTGGCTACCTCCACTAATGAAGCTGAATATGTTGCAGCTGGAAGCTGTTGTGCTCAAATCCTATGGTTGAGACAATAACTTAGAGATTACAATGTCAACTCTACTGAAGTGCCAATCTTCTGTGATAACAACAGTGCAATTGCAATTTCTCAAAATCCAGTATTGCACACAAGATGCAAGCATGTGGATATCAAACATCACTTCATTAGAGATCATGTGGAGAAGAAGGATATTAAATTGGTGAAAATCCACACAGATCACCAAAAAGCTGATATTTTGACAAAGCCACTTGCTGAAGCAAGATTCTTGGAATTATCAGCAGAATTGAGACTTCTTGATCCAGGGAAGTTGGACAAGTAAGACCAATGGAGTTAATCCATTTAGGGGGAACTGAAAGTGTTCTTCAGTAGACTTGGTCAAGTCTACTGAAACTCAGAGAAGATGACCTCAATCTCTTCAGTGAAATTGAGCAGGACACTTGTCCAAGGGAATTCAGGACACTTGTCCATAAAAGTCCAGGACACTTGTCCATGACATTTCAGGACACTTGTCCATGTGGGGTCAGATAAGTTGTCTAGGCTATCAAACCCAATCTTGGTCTGATAAGCACCTATTTTGGGTAATCATTGCCTAGTTTGATAGTTGTCTCATTCCTTTTCAAGCCATCACCTTTTCAAAGATTTAATTTGTCCCCTACCCAAAAAGTCACTTTCAATGCATTAAATGCCAAGATTTAACTCTTGTTTGCATTAAACATTTCGAGCCATGATCTATCTTGAAACCCCCCAGCTTTTAACTAATATTAACTCCTCCCCACATTTTGAATAGAAACAGTTTTCAAAACTGTTCCATTGGTTTTGACCGTTGGATCAATTTTTGGACAAATCCCCTGAAATTGATCTTGGCCGTCCAAAACTGGATTTTCCCATTTGCCAACCTTTGAATTACCTTAAAACTTACCTACTCAATGACAAACATTCCTTTTGGGATATACTCTAAGTCTTAAGAAGCCCCCAAGTTTTCATTTCTTCCCCACGCATTCAAACTCTCTTGAAACTCTAGCTTTCATCCTCTCAAACCCCTTCAAAACTCTCTCAAAGTTCTTACTGCTCCATCAATGGCATCAAAAGCTAGACCAGAGACGATGGTTGATTTCACCAACAAGAAGCTGGATATTGACTTTCATTATCTCAGTCACAAAACCAACCTCATCTTTGAACCCATAATTTCCTTTGAAAATGAAGACCCTGAGAATACTCCAACTTTAAGATGGCTGAGGAGAGCAGGTCTTCAAAAGTTCATGCAAGAAAAGCCCAGTTCTTGCTTGGAACAATATATGGCAGAATTCTTTGCCTTCCTCAAGTGGAGAGGAAAGGCAAGTGAGGGTGATATGTCAACTAGGTTGACATATGTGGCTGATGGTGAAGAGGAAGAAAGATCTCACAGAGTCAAATTCACTTCAGAGGACCTGGAAGATGCCTTTGGATTGCCTTCAGAGGGAAGGAATCCAGAAAGCTATGGAAATGGGCATGAAAAGGAGATTGCTCAAGATTGGTTGTTGATTCCAAGCCATATATCTTCAACACAACACAAGAAAACTCTCAAGCCTGAGTTTCTCAATCTCTTTGAGGTTGTAACAAAAAGTTTGTTAAGCAACACAGGAAGTTTAGAGCAAGTAAGCTTCCCAAGAATCAGGATAATGGCTGCAGTTATTGATGCTAGCGACAAGGGCAACAAGTTTAACTGGAGGGACTTCATCATGGAGGAAATGATGAAGGAGAAAGCAAAATTCAAAGTGAAAATCCACAATAAAGTGGTGTTGGAGGGAAAGCTCAAATACTGCACAAGAGCAAGTCTGCTGATAGAAAGATTTTCCCACTATTCAGAGATGTAGACCTTTGCCAAGCTTTTACCAGCCCAGAAAATTATGTTCAGGAAGCTATCAAAGAAATCTGAACAAAGGAGACAGCAGCTGGCCAAACCTGCTGAAGTACAGGTTGAAGAAAAGCCAAAAATGAAGAAGAGCACTAAGGCTAGAGCTGTAAAGACAAAGAAGCTGTCTCAAATCTCTTCAGAAGAAAAGTTTGATGCTTCAGCAGAGGTGGATGCAGTTGCTGAAGAAGGAGTAGAAGTGCCCTCAGACTCAGAGGAGATAAGGGAAAAGTTCCCTATGGTGGTGAAGTAGAAGAAGGGAGAAAAGAGAAAGAGGGAAGTTGTCCCTGAAGTAGAGGGTAGTGGAAGTTCAAGGGCTAGCAAGAGAAGGGCCAAGCCTTCTGAGAAAATGCTAGAACTTCAGGAGGAGAAAACTCTACAAGTTGTCATAAGGGAGAGTAGAGCTGAAAGTAGAACAAAATCCAAGTCTAGAACCAACTCTTCTGGTTCTGGTATTCCCGAATCCAAGATCCCTGAAGTTCAACCCCATCAACCCAACTCCCCTGAAACCCATATCACACCCCAAAACCAACCCATCACCCCCTTGAACCTATCTAAGAGGTATTCCCCAGACGGAGCTACAAATAGAGGGCCAATAGATGTGCTGGCTGACCTTGCAGTGGATGAGACAAGACTCCAATCTCCACTTGACTCATCCATGCTCAATTATTCAAGAATCTTAGAAGCTGCACTCCTTGAGCCAACTCCCCTTAGCAAAGCCACTTCAGATCCATTGCTCTCAAAGGCAACCGAAGCAACCATTATTGCACCCAACCCTTTTGAAGCCAACCCTTCTGAACTCAATCTCCCTGAAACCAACCTTCAAGCCAACCTTTCTGAACCCAGAGCCAACTCCCCTATAACCCAAATTCCCCAATCAACTGGAGATGAGGAGGAGTATACCTATGAGGGTACGCTCAGAGGTGGAGCAAGGGCTACTGTGGATAGTTTGTACCCTCAACTTGCTGAATTTCCAAGGTTGCAACAGCAATTCCATGATTTGAGAACTCTAGTGGATGTGAAAGACAAGACCATCATGGAGATTGCCCAAGTAATTCAAGACAAGGGTGCAAACTGGTGGCAAATAGAGGAAAGCAGGCTGTTACATTTTGCTGGAGTGATGAAGACAAGGTTCCTCACTAATGAGGAAGTTTTTGCAAAATTAGTAGCAGCTAAGATTGCTGAAGAGAAGGAGAGAATTGCTCAAGGAATCAAGCATCCTGAGAGCAGTTCCAATGATGATGATAGCAAGGATGATCCCTCAAATCCCTCAAACCCCAACCCTCCTGAATCCAACCAACCTTCAACCCATCTTTTAACCTATCATAGGAAGGGTTCTGTTTCATCAGAAGTGTTGAACAAAGCTGGTGACACAGCCAAAGATGAATCTGCCAATGAAGGTTCTTCTGAACCCAAGGCACAACTTAAAGATGTTGAGGCTCCCCACTTAGAAGCTGGTTTGGTTAAGGCCTCATCAGTGTCAGGAGAGTTGGACACTGACAACCCTTAACCATCCAGGATGACACAGTGGCTTTAGAGCCAAACACTGTGATCTCCCAACAACTGCCCTCCTTGAACCCTGTTGAGGGTGAGGAATGTGCAGGTCTAGGTGAAGGAGTTGAAAAGGATGTTTTAGTGGAAAAACCAGAGGGCGTAGTTGATGAGAGAGATGTTGTGATCACTAAGATAGTGAGTGTACCAACAAATGAGGGTGGAATAAGTGAGGAGGGGCAAGTTATTATTGAAGTCAAATCTGAACTTCAAGAAACCCTTGAGGAGAGGAGGCCTGACCCTGTATGTGAGGAAATTTTAAATGAAGGGAGAAAAGAACAAGTTGAAAATGAGAAGAAGACTACTGATGTATCAGAGTGTTTATTCCCTAACAAGTTTGATTTGTCTGATATTGCAGGTGTTACCTTTAACCAAATTTTTGCAGATGACTTTCTTACAGATGCTCCTATCCACATTGATTCAAACTCAGCTCAAGCCATTTTGGGTGAACATTCAGCAAAGTTGGATACTTTGGTCCATCAAGTGGAAACAGCCCATGCTGAGACTTCAGGAGCCCTGGATGAGCAAAGTAGAACTTTGGCATCAGTAGAGATGAGATTAACAGGCTCTGAAGAGGTGGTGTTGCCTACCATTGAGGCCAGAATCGGTGGAGTTGAATCTGGTTTGCAAACCATCTCCACTGAAGTCCAGAAAGCCAAATCCAGTATGGAATCTATCTCTAAAGAGGTAAAAAAGGAACAGAAACTGCTCAGAGACAACCACAACAAGAATGTGAAAGCACTGAAGTTGGTTGTCAAGCAAGCTATTGGCAAGAAGAGTGCCATTCAAAGGAAGAGAGCAGAGGAAATGAGGCTAGCTATGGTGAAAGCAGCTTCAGAAAAGTTTACTCAGGAAGTAATGGCCAAGATTGCTGGGAGTGTAGTGGCCAACCTCACTGACCTCCTTAAGGCTAACCTTGATGCATCCCTCAAGTCCACCATGGAAGAAGTTGTTGCACAGAAAATGAAGCATGTTCTTGCTTTCCTAAGCTTGAGCAGTGACAGAATGCAAAACATTCATGATGAGAATGTTTACTTGCTTGAGGAGATGAAGTCCTTGAATTTAGCACAGTCCCTGATGGCAACTACCATGAGTGAGCTCAAACCACAGTGTTTTGATTCTGCCAAAAAGGGGGAAAGGGAAAGAGCAAGGGCTAAAGGTGCCTTGACCATTGGTGAAGGAAGCAAAGGCAAAGACAAGGAGCCTGAAGGCAAGGGAAAAGAGAAAGCAATCCAGAATCTGGAGGATTTGGATGAAGATGAGCAACTAGCAATTGCTCTAAAGAATTCAGTAGCTTCAGCACAGGAAGAAGGAGCTAGATTGCAGCAAAGGCCTGGAGGAGAGGTGTCTGGTCTGGACAAGGTTGCTGAAGGAGTCCAGACAAGAAGGCAAAGGGAAACAAAAGGAAGGCTGAAACTTTTACAGATTTTCCCAACAGCCTAGAACTCCCTGCTGAATTCAGGATTGAAGAAGAAGTGCTCACCTCCAAAAATACTAAGAAGGCCAAACCTGCTGAAAAGGCCAAAGTTGTTGAAGAAGTCAAAGAAGCTGAACTGATAAGTCCACTGAAACTATAACTACTGAAGGTCCCAAAGCTACTGAAAATGTTGAAGTACTGTTTGAAGAAGGTTTTGGACCTGAACCAAAGAAGAAAACTCAGTTGATATTGAATGATCCATCCAAGCTGTTTGTGGAAGAATATGGAAAAGATGCAGAAACTCAACAACAGTTGGCTATGATGAGAGCACAAGAAAGAATGGATCAAGTTATGGAAGCCAACAGGGCAAGAGATACGAGAAGAGCTGACTTTCAGAAGCCTAGGAGAAAGAGAGCTACATATAACAAACTGAAGCCTTAGTTGCTGATCAAAATGGATACCAAATATCCTCACATGGATAAATGGGTTCCAATCCAACTGAATGACATATGGGAAGAGGCTAAGAGGGAGTTTGTCTATTATTACTATGTCATATGCAGATGGAATGAGGAAGACCCCAACTCCACTTTTACACAATTCATGATTGATTATCACAGGGAGCTCTATCAACAATTGCTTGCAGCTGCAGACATCGCAAGAATTGAGTTTAATGCCCCTAAGCCAATCATATACATGCCTCCCAAGAAAGAAGGCTTCATAGACCAATCAAGGATCTTCCAAGAATTCTTTAAAATCCTGAAGTTGAACAGGATGGTGCTTGGGCCCAAGGGAACTAATCAAGAAGCCATGGAACTGAAGAAAAGGGTGTGGGCACAGTATGGGATGGTGCCACCTCCTAAAGATAACCTCTGAACTGGCTAAGTCTACTTGACCCTTGTTTGCCATAAATGCTGAAATGGATGATTACTTGATCCTGGTTGCTATCTTATTAAAATGGTCATCTCTACTGATTATGCTCAAGACTGCTGAATTATGTCTCTTTGTTCTGATGATGATTATCTGTTTGCTCTGATCATGTGTTTTGTTAGTTTAGTAATGCTCTGATCAATTGATATGTAATTCTCCTGATTCATGCTCTGATATGTTTATTTAACTATCATCGTGCCTGTAATGATCTATGAAAATTATGAATGATAGTTGAATCAAGAATTAATATATCAATGTCTCAACATGCTTGACTCTAAACCTATATGCAATCAAAACAGTGATTACACTAACACATTCCTTTTCAGGAAATCTGACCTAAGTCACATCTACTGAAGATAAATGTAATAAGTGTAGTGAAGTCACCTTTGCATAGAATGTATAGGTTTTAGCATCATCAAAAAGGGGGAAAGTGTTGGGAATAAAATGAGAAGTTTTGATTAAGATACCAAAACCCCTTAAGACATGCCAAATAAAATAAGTCATAATGATGTGAACATGTCTCTAAATATTGGAACATGTAACTTAAGGCTGATTGAGAAACTATAATGTTAGGCAGCTCTTAAAATAATAGATGCACAAGTTAAGGGGGAACACATACTTAGAAAGTATACATGAATCTAGTCCCCCCAAGGCTCAGAACTAAATTGATCACAAATCTGTTGAATGCACTGAATGGACAACTATGCTGATCAAGTCAGTCCAGTTGTATACCAACCTATGTGAAGATCACATGAACTAAATACATTATCAAAACTAAGTCACTGATTTATATGTCAAGGATCAGAAGATGTGAGCAGCAGAGTTGTTCATCAAGAGATACAAGTGATCAATGTGATGATAAGGTCAAGGCTACTGATCTAAGCTACAAGTGATCAATGTTCATCAAGAGATACACATGAAAAGAGACAAGAGTCAAGTCATCTAAAGAGCTAAAGTCAACATTGTTGATAAGCAAACACTAGTGAATGAGATAAGTAGAATTTTCCATGTGATAAGGAATGTTGTCCTTATCATAGGATCAATCATCAGAAGTGATGTCCATGCATGGAGTCAGACATTGGGAAGAGAGCTTCAAAGTCAAGACAAAGAACCCACAACCGTTTATTTCCCAAATTAAGGACATGTCACTTTCAAGAAACTGTCTTCCAATTGCAGAGTTCAAGGAAGACATTTATAGACAACTGAGGCTGTCTTTCCAACGGGCAAATCCTCAATTTTGTCTATAAATATAGAATTGTGGAGACCATTTGAAGGCATCCAACTAGCACCTACATTTCTGAAGAAACTCAAAGCCTTCAAGCTTTCATAGAACTTTCAAGTTTCCAGAAACACTTCATTCTAAGCTGAACCTCATTGTATAACCATACAAAGCTTAGAGAGATATCCTATCCTTATACACTGAGCTCATTGTAAAGGATATCTCACCCTAGTTGGAACCAACATCAACCCTTATACCTTTCCTAAAGAGAGATAGAAGGTTGTTGTAGTAGAAGTGGTAGGAATTGACTATTGAGAGAAGAACAGTTCAATTCTGAGTTGAGAAGAGGGTACTATGACTCTGATATCCTAGGGATCAAGGCACCAAGGAGTGGTGTGGTTGATCAAGTGCACATTGGCACTATAAAACAAGTAATTCCAAGAGTGAAGGAATTATCCTGTTAAATCAGGGAAAGTGGATGTAGGAGCTTGAGTCTCTGAACCACTATAAACTCTTGTGCTGATTTACTTTCAAGTACTTTCAGTCATACAACACATCACACAAACTGACCTTTTAAAGATACATACTTAACCCTGAGCAAAACAGGATTTGGACAAGTTCTCTGAAACTGGATAAACTGTTAAGGTGATTTCAGAACATAAAAGGAGTTTCAAACCAAAGGGCCAACCACTAATTCCGCACATATAACTCCATTAGATAGTTATTCAACTAAGTACTCAATAGTACTTAGTAGTTTGATTATCTTTTAAGAGTTGATCATATCAGCAGAGTTGTCCAGATCAACCTTGCTGAAGTCTGTTTTGGTTAAAATTTAAAAGATTTGCATACAAGTGTATTCCCCCCCTCCATACACTTGTTATATACTCCTTTCAGGACCAACAGGTATGGGTATAATAAAATTAGACAACCAAAAAAGGAAAGTGGGAATAATGAAATTGGATGGAGGGAGTACTATTTATGGGTCTCACTCTCCAATTATATATATTTTGCTCTTCACCTTCTTTCATTCATTATTTTTATTTTATAATTTAAATATTATAATTTATACTCCCTCTATTTTTTTTAATAAATGTCACTTTGAATTTTTTTTTCTTTAATTTTGTGTATTTTACCCTTATTCATTTATTACAAATATTTTTCATAAATATTGTTTATACCCAAATTTATTTGATTTATGAATACTAGGTATATTCTTGATCCCAAAATTACTTAACATAAATATTGTTTATACTAAACATGTCGCTATTTGGTTTGTCATAATTCAAAATATACCACTTGCTTTTTAAATGCTTCATGAATTCTTAAACTTGTTTACTCAATTTTAATTTTTTAAAAAATATTCTTTGACTATTATATATAAAAATAAAATAATGTTAATATATTTTTTGACAAAATATTATTGAAATAACACAAAAAGTACAAGATAAAAAAATACATTAATTGTAAATACAAATTAAAATACAATTGAAAATAATAATTAAATGCTTAATAAATTAAAATAAAATAAATGAAAAGACTTGAAAAGAAAGCAAAACAAAACATAAGTTAATAAAAAGTACAAATAAATAAAAGATTAAAAAAAAAAAAAGTTGGGGACCACTTGAAATGGGGTAGAAGTTCTTCTACCCCATTTCTCCTCTCTCCTCCCCATCATCTCTCCCTCAACCCCTTCTACCCTTTAACCCTACATAAAAGTTGGGGACCACTTGAAATGGAGTAGAAAACATGACATTAACCCTACTCTTCTTTGGGTACACGCGCTCACCTTTTACCCTTTTTCTCTCGGTTTGAATTACACGCACTCCACTCTCCTTTTTATCCTCATTTTTACTTCTATCGGGTTAGACGGGCATATAAATTGATACAACAATTTAATTAAATAATAAGGAATTAGCTAGCGAGATATTAATGGAGTATGCAAAATGCAGCTAGCTAATTCCTTATGTTTCAATTTTTAGATTTTAATATATTTAAATGTTAAAAATTAAAAAAATTGGCCCGAGCTCTCAATTTTTTTTTTGGCGAGTTTAAAGTTTTCTGACGAGTTTAAATTTAAAGGACTTAAATCAATTAAAAAAAGGAATAAAATTAAGGGGGTGTATTCAATTGAGATTCTGTTGGATTTTTTTGTACTTTAAAAAGTCAGTGGATTTAGAAAATCCATAAACTACGCCTCTAAAACCTAGTTAAAAAAAAAAATTATTATTTATCATTATTATTCTCATCTTCATTTTCATCACAGTTATACCTCAACCTCATTTTCACATAGTTAGCAATACTAGTTCTCCATGCATTAGCTTAAGTTCTTTGTTGTAGTTGTCTTTGAGAAAGCAATTCCAAATTTTCCTCTTTCATGTGGAGATGTGGTGAATCTTGATCTTCTTTATATTCGACTGGAAATTCATCAGAGCGATCTTCTTTCCGAAGAAAGTTATGTAATCCAGCGAACTTGTGAATTGCAATTTGAAAATACCAAAAATTTGATTGAATAATTGCATTTCTGGGGTGACGACCTTGACCACCAAAATCTTTTAGATGATATCGAACACCACGTAATGGGGAATTGACGTCGATTAGATATTATTGACGGTGTCCGATATACTATAATTTTTAAAGAAAGAACATAATTTTAAAATACAGAGAGATGTAGATAATAGTGGTGGTGAAGAAACTGTGATGTTTATCAAAGAACATAGTTAACACAGTTTTTTTTTTCTCTTTTAGAGTCTTCTAAGAGAATCCGTTGAAATCTCTACTTTTTAGAAGAGATTTTGATTAGTGAAATTTATTTATATTTTTTAAAGAGAATCCAACGAAATCCATAGAGTATTAAAATTCATATATTGTTGAATATCTAAAGATTTCTAAAGACCTTTTAAAATCCGTATTGAATACCTCAAAATTTTGAAAGACTTTTAAAAATCCGGATTGAATACCCCCAGATTTTAAAAGTCCAAAAAAATTCAACAGAATCTCAATTGAATACACCCCCTAAATGTTATAGGAATTATTTTGTAAAGTAAAAATTTAACGGATTTATTTTGGAATGAACCAAATTTACAGGACTAAAATTAAAAAAAAATCCCATTCTAAAGAGATACTTGAACTATATATTCGAGTCTGTTGGAGTGTGGAGCCTGAATTAACCTAATGGGCTAGCTTGGAGTAGGGAGTAAGTTTGTTCCTAATGGGCTTAGGGTTAGGGCAAATTTTCTATTATAAATAGATGTTCTCTCATTGTAATCAGTATCCGAAAAACATAGTGAAATACCTGGCTTGGCATCGCCCCCAGACGTAGTCGCAAGACGAACTGGGTAAAAAAATCTCGTGTTATTTTCTTATCGTCATTGTGTGCGTGTGTTTATTTTCTAACAACTGGTATCAGAGCTTCGGGTTCAGAGGGATCAGTCACGATGAGCGACGAGAAGATTTCAATCAAGCAGTTTGACGGATCGAATTTCGGGTTCTGGAAGATGCAAATCGAGGATTACCTTTATGGTAAAGATTTGTATGTGCCCCTAGAGGAGAAGGAAAAACCCGAAAAGATGGAACAGAAGGATTGGAATCTGTTAAACAGAAAGATGATGAGTGCGATACGTTTATCGCTGTCCATGAACGTAGCTTACCACACGACTAAAGCCAAGTCCGCAAGGGAGATGCTGCAGATCTTGGAGGAGATGTATCAGAAGCCCACAACGGCAAAAAAGGTTCACCTGATCAGACGGTTGTTCAACCTCAGGATGTCGGAGAGCACACCCGTGCAACAACACCTAAACGAGTTCAAAATGATCATTGGACAGTTGTGTTCTGTCGAGATTGAATTCAGTGACGAGGTACTTGCTTTAGTTTTGTTATCTTCTTCGCCTGAGAGTTGGGCTGCCACAGTAACTGCAGATAGCGCGTCATCCGCGAAAGATAAACTGAAGCTTGACGAAGTGAGGGATCTGATGATTAGCGAGGAGGTTCGCAGGAAAGAGTCAGGATCCACTTCAGGGTCAGCGCTGAACACGGAGGAAAGGGGCAGATCGAAGGGTAGGCAAAATCGTGGCAGATCAAAGTCTAGAGGAAAGAGTCAATCCAAGAAAGATAAAGACTCGATCCAGTGCTGGAATTGTGATGAGTTTGGTCACTACATGAACCAGTGTTCAGCACCCAAGAAAAATAAGAAGGGACAGAACGAGAAGAAGACAGCAAACATAACCACATATGATATTGGAGACGCATTGGTCTTGAGTGTCAGTAGTCCGCTAGAATCGTGGGTGTTGGATTATGGAGCATCATTCCACTCTTGCAGTGATGCTGAAATAATGGAGAACTATGTGTCTGGCGAATTCGGACAGGTCTACCTTGCTGATGATGAGCCTCTAAAAATCGTGGGAAAAGGAAATGTTCGGATAACCACACCAAACAGATCGATGTTGAAGCCGAATGGTGTGAGGCACATTCCAGGATTGAAAAGAAACTTGCTTTCAATCGGACAGCTTGATGTAGAAGGATACTCAGTGACTTTCGGCAGCAACAGTTGGAAGATTAGTAGAGGAGCCATGATAGTAGCTCGGGGGAAGAAGGAAGGTACGTTGTATACTACATCTAACCCCAAGGATTGTATTGACCTTGTGGGATCTACGACTAACGTTGATTTGTGGCACTGTCGGTTGGGTCACATGAGCGAGAAAGGGATGAAGGTAATGTGTTCGAAAGGGAGACTTTCAGGGCTGAAATCTGTTGAAGTTGGCCTATGCGAGAACTGTGTTTTCGGGAAACAAATAAAGGTGAGTTTCTCGAGAGGTGGTAGAGCATTGAAGGCAGAAAAGCTGGAGCTGGTGCATAGCGATCTATGGGGACCAGCGCCCGTGAAGTCCCTTGGTGGTTCGGAGTATTACATGACCTTCATCGATGACTCCACTCGAAAGGTATGGGTTTATTTTTTGAAAAATAAAACGGATGCTTTTGATACCTTCAGGAAGTGGAAAGTTCTTGTAGAGAATGAAACAGGGCTGAAAGAAAAGTGTCTTCGTTCTGACAATGGAGGTGAATATGAACTCCGTGAGTTTAAGGAATATTGTGCTGAGAATGGGATTCGCATGGAGAAGACTGTGAGAGGAACTCCCCAGCAGAATGGAGTGGCAGAAAGAATGAACAAAACGTTGAATGAGCGAGCCAGATGCATGAGGTTGAAGAGTGGGCAGCCTAAGACATTTTGGGCAGATGCAATAAATATAGCAGCATACCTGATTAACAGAGGTCCATCAGTTCCATTGCAGAACGGAGTACCCGAGGTAGCATGGACGGGAAAAGAGGTAAATCTGACTCACTTGCGAGTCTTTGGCTGTGTTGCTTATGCTCATGTTAGCTCTGTTGATAGAAGTAAATTAGATGTTAAATCTGTTAAGTGTACGTTCATTGGTTATGGTGGTGATGAGTTTGGTTATAGACTTTAGGATGAGAATAACCGAAAGATTATTCGCAGTAGAGATGTAGTTTTCAATGAACAGGTTATGTACAAGAACATATTGGAGGCATCAGATTCTGACAAAACCAATACCCAAGAGGTCGAGTTAGACATCTTAAACTCGA
Source organism: Galeopsis tetrahit (assembly GCA_963675135.1). Taxonomy (NCBI): domain Eukaryota; kingdom Viridiplantae; phylum Streptophyta; class Magnoliopsida; order Lamiales; family Lamiaceae; genus Galeopsis; species Galeopsis tetrahit. Next base: position 42,297,478 of record OY776124.1, read on the forward strand.
GTGGGAGTAAGGAGAGTCAGAATGAAGAAGAGGTTCTTATTGAAGAACCAAGGACCCCACCACCACCGGAGAATCCGCTGCAGAGACCAGTTAGAGAGCGACGTGCACCTAATAGGTATTCGCCCTCTAACTACTACTTGTTACTTACTGATGGTGGTGAAACTGAATGCTATGTAGAGGTAGAGCAGGGTGCAGATAGACGCAAGTGGAGAGTTGCTATGGATGATGAGTTATCATCTCTTCTGTTGAACGGCACTTGGGAACTTGTTGAGCTCCCAAAGGGCAAGAAGGTTTTGCACTGCAAGTGGGTCTATCGAATCAAGAATGAAGTTGATGGTAGCAAACGTTACAAAGTCCGACTGGTTGTCAAGGGGTTTGAGCAGCGGCATGGTATATATTATACTGATGTCTTTACTCCTGTTGTGAAACTGACCACTATTAGAATGGCGTTGAGTATGGTATCTGCAGAAAACTTGTTGTTACATCAGATGGATGTGAAGACAGCATTCCTCCACGGTGACTTGGTGGAAGAGTTGTACATGACACAGCCTGAGGGGTTCGTAGAGAAAGGAAAGGAGGAACTTGTATGTAAGTTAAAGAAGAGCTTGTATGGCCTGAAACACGATCCAAAGCAGTGGTACATGAAGTTTGACAACTTCATGATGGAGATCGACTACCAGAAATGCCACGCAGATCATTGTTGCTAGTACAAGAGGTTTGACAAAAGCTTTCTTATTCACTTGCTATATGTTGATGACATGTTGATCATAGGAGATGATGCAAGAGAAGTGAATAAGTTGAAGAGGCAATTGTCCGAACGGTTCTCAATAAAGGATCTCGGAGAGGCCAAATAAATTTTGGGTATGAGGATTGAACGTGATAAGGCGACAGGAAGTGTGTATCTTTCGCAGGCGAGTTACATTCAGAAGGTCCTGGAAAGATTCAACATGTCAGAGTCGAAGCCTGTGAGTGTTCCATTGGGCAGTCAGTTCAAGCTTTCAAGAAGGGAGTCCCCCAAGAGCAAGGAGAAGCGTGCCCAGATGTTGAATGTTCTGTATGCCTCAGCGATTGGTAGCATCATGTATGCCATGGTGTGTACGAGGTCAGACATTGCTCATGCAGTGGGAGTAGTAAGCCGATTTATGAGTGATCCGGGCAAGCAACATTGGGAAGCAGTCAAGTGGGTCCTGCGATACTTGAGAGGTACCGCAGACAAGGTCTTGTGTTTCAAAGGCAAGAGTATGGAGCTGGTGGGTTATGTGGATGCAGACTAGGCATCAAACGATCTTGATGGGAGAAGAAGTACAACCGGGTATGTCTTTACATATGGTGGTACTGCTATATCTTGGACTTCTAAGTTGCAGAAGGTTGTTGCACTGTCAACTACTGAGGCAGAATATGTAGCTGTGACAAAGGCAAGTAAGGAGATGGTGTGGTTGCAGAATTTCTTGGGAGAACTTGGGAAGGAGCATGAGAATAACACTCTTTTCAGTGATAGTCAAAGTGCTATATTTCTTGCAAAGAATCCGGTGTTCCACTCAAGGACGAAGCATGTTGGGTTGAAGTATCACTACATTCGTCACCTTTTAGAGAAGAAGATCTTGCAGCTTGTGAAGATTCTTGGAAGTGAGAATCCAGCAGACATGTTTACTAAGGTAGTGACCTTAGAGAAGTTGAAGCTATGCTTAGCTTCAATTGGTCTTGGAACTTGAAGATAAGGCTTGGCGATGCTAGGCGGATACGGGAGGAGAATCAAGAAGATATGATTACATGGAGGATTCAGTCTCCAAGTGGGAGATTGTTGGAGTGTGGAGCCTGAATTAACCTAATGGGCTAGCTTGGAGTAGGGAGTAAGTTTGTTCCTAATGGGCTTAGGGTTAAGGCAAATTTTCTATTATAAATAGATGTTCTCTCATTGTAATCAGTATCCGAAAAGCATAGTGAAATACCTGGCTTGGCATCGCCCCCAGACGTAGTCGCAAGACGAACTAGGTAAACAAATCTCGTGTTATTTTCTTATCGTCATCGTGTGCATGTGTTTATTTCCTAACAGAGTCAAGTGGAATATTCATTCCTTATGATAACGAATAGCTATAATCAAGCTTTCCGAACTCTCTCTATCTTTTTCATTGGTAAAACTTGATTTTTTTTAGAATCGGTCTAGCCGACTCAACCAAGTAAGCAATTATTCGTCCCTCACTCTATCTATCGGCCTCAAGAACGGCTTTCCCTTTGGCGCAAGAGCGACTTTTTGACATGATGTTAGAAATAGCTGATGAAAGGAAAGGAAAGGAATAGAAAGGGACGGTTGGCGTCCAAGGTATCACCAACAATAGTTTTTTTTAATAAAATAATAGTTTTAGAAAATTTGTTTAATAGAATACAACACATCACATATTAATTAATGATACGTCATATAAGTAAAATATCGGTATCGATATCGGTTGTGTTAGAACAAAATTTTGATATCGACGATATCGATTTTCAAAGAAATTGACTGATTTGAATTATTTTTCTTAAGTTTTTTTTAAGGGAAAGTAAGAATCTTTTGTCTCTTCTAACATTCAAGAGAACATGATTTAGTTTGTACAAGATATAACAACATACTATTGGCATGTCCAAAATCATATCCAGAATTGCTCCAATTTGATGAGTTGGTATCAATATTGTTTAGACCAAGAATATATTTCTTCTTTTACATTTGAGCCTCATAGATCGTCATTTTGGTATTACCTGTCTTGTGTTATATAATCATGAACATTTATTGTATCACTTTAAACTGATTTTGTATTTTGTTATTGATATGTTTGTCATAAAAAAATCATTTTTTAGTGATTTTAGACTTATGTATTAAAGTGAGTTATAATATTCTCTAAAATTTCATCTTAAAGTTCTATCTTTTAAAAAAAAGTGTCAATTTTCTATTTATTTTTTTACGGATATCGATATATTTTCATCCTTAAACAACCCTTGCAACCCCTTTCATCATGTCATACTTTCAAGTGTGACGCCGTCTCCCTTGGTTGTCCCACTTTTTAAATATTAATAATCTATTAAAAAAACCTTATATAATATTTCCACGGTCTTATAAATTACTCATGCTTTGTATTTTGGGTTGTGGGATTCATATTTTATTTTCAGGAAAGTATATCCAACCTGCTCCATCTCACCTTTACTTTATAATATTGTATATTTTATTTTTTATTATCTATTTTATACATAAATTAACAATTTTCTTTAAAATATGTGCAAAAATAAACAAGAAGACTTGTGTCTATTCAAGTGCATATATGCACTTAAATCCATTTTATAATCGGGTTTAAAGTGTGCATATATACTAAAACAATGCGGTTAGTTAATAAGTAAGGGAACAGCCTAAGCGGATGATTTTTTTTTTCTCCTAATTCCTAGATCCATGATTTGAATCTCATTACGCCTATTTGCACCTTTTTTTTTTTTTTTTTTTACTAAAAATCGCAGTATAAAATTACTGAAAAGTGCAATTAATATTGTGTTGCACTTTTCAGTTATAGAAATATTATTTAATAATATTATGTTGCACTTTAAACAACAAATGTATAAATTTACTTAAATAAGTTCAAATTGTAATTACTAACCACAAAGTATGAGTACTATATATTAATAGGTGTGTGACACCCGAGTTTCACCTTACTCATTAGTTACCATACTTCATTATTTACGTGTTACTTATGGTTGTATTATCTTATCTTGCATTTAAATTGCTCTAATTATTGAGAATTATTTATATACTTTTACTCATTAGTTACCATACTTCATTATTTACGTGTCTTCTCTTCTTTGTTACTGTAATACCCCGTTACAAAATCTAATTATTTAACAATTAATATTTTAATTAATTCTATTTATTTTAAAACTAATCCTAATAACTATCATTTATCCCACATTTTAAACTCTCTTAGTGGTGGGGAAAAGAAACGGTTGTTCATATAAATAAGAGACTCTTCCATTCTCATTTTCTACTAGTATATAAATCAATTCCATCTCTCTCTCTCCCACACGCATATATATGTTCAAGAAGAAAATATAGAAAAGGCATTGTTTTGATATTCTTTCCCACTTGACGGATTTCTGGACGCTTTTGCTTTGTTCTCCTTGTCTCTACAGTTTTGTTCTCACCATTGTTGTTGCAGAGGTATTTTCTCAAATCCTATTTTATTCTGCCTCTAAACAAATGTATGTTGTAGAGTTTAATTTAGCCAAGCATGTTATGTTCGATTATTCTTCTTGCGATGGCAAATAGGAATTTAGGATTTCTTTCATTACATTGATTGTGTGGGTAGATTTCCAATTTAAGAAAATTAGACCACGCAACATATTGCTTATGAAGTTCTTGCCATGTTTTGAATATTTACTTTTTATTTAATTATTATTATATTAATATTACTATTGACCATTTTTCAATAAGAGGGTTAATAATAATGGACATGAGTTTAGTTCCCACGATTTCCCAACTGATTGCCTTTCAACTTAGTAATATAAATTAATATTTTAACTATTTACATTATATCCTATTAAATGTATTTTGGAATAGAGTATACCAACAACTTAAATTCGTTTTGTGGGTATATGCCATATTCTGTTATCTAGTATTATTATTACTTCATTATTATATTAGTATTAGTATTGGTTACCTGATTCCACTTTTTGCCATTCTGGTTAGTAATTTTAAGCAGTATTTAAACTATTAATTAATATTATGTTCTAATTCAGAGATGCTATATTATAAAAATTAATATTATAATTTCATTATTTTTCTAAAACCTACAGTAGCATTAAGTACTCTTCTTATCAGATTATATCTTTGAGTTGAATGAAAATAATTTATCAAATTAGGTTACTTTTAATTTGGGAATTTAGGGTTTCTGATTTAAGAGTTTTGATTATCTAAATCGACTTGTCGCTATTTTATATTTAGTCCTTTATTATTTTTAACCCTTGCGACTTCGTCTCTAGATTTATAATAAGATTCATCGCCACGCAAGTGTTTCAATTAGTTATTTCTCGAATATTATACTAATTAGTCGCACACGATAATTAATGCAAGGCGACGACAATTACGAGGACTAGTTCGTGCAAGGCTTTCACGTATCATTAGTGGCTACTATCTTCTATCGAGGTGGGTTTTAATTGCTTTAATCTCTACAGTGGTTGGTAGAGCTCTATTGCATTTGTCATCTTTTATTTAATGTTTTAGATAAATAATTCGAGTTAATTGTTTGCTATGTGAATTTATTTGGCAAAGTTTATTATTCTATTGGAAAAGTTTGTGGCAAAGTACATTATATATTAGCAAAGTTTGTGGCAAAGTTATCTAATAGCCAGGGGCTCCAGATGGGGTCCGGGGCCGACGGGTCTTCGGGTGTTAACCCGTCGTGCTCACGTGTGGAACTATCTTAGTCATTTATTTGGCTTTGGGAAGGTCCACAAAACATGCGATTGAAAAGTCTACGTGTGAGAATACCTTAGTCATTAATTTGGCTTTGGGAAGGTTCACAAACATGCGATTGAAAAGTCTACGTGTGGGAATACCTTAGTCATTAATTTGGCTTTGGGAAGGTCCACAAACATGCGATTGAAAAGTCTACGTGTGGGAATACCTTAGTCATTAATTTGGCTTTGGGAAGGTCCACAAACATGCGATGGTTCACAAAACTCTATTGGCAAAGTTACAATGGCAAAGTTGGCAAAGTATCAATGGCAAAGTATATGTGGCAATGTGAATGTTATTTGCTAAGTTGCAATTACTTGATTATTTATTTTTAGCATTAACTATTGAATGACTTAATCCCACTGAGTGTGCTTGCATTCTCACCCCAACAAATTACAATTTCAGGTTGAAGAGTTGGATGGCGAGGAGTGGTGATGGGAGACGACGATTTATTTAAGATTAAAGGACTATTTTCAAGCATGTTTATTTAATTTAATTATGGTTATTCTTATGGATAATTGCTTGAGGAGTTATTTATGAATTTCTAAATTTTATTTTAAATTGTTTCCGCTGCAATGCTTAACGTGATTTAAATATAATAGCCGTTGCGTCCCTTTACTTTATCGTTGTAAGTTTAAAATATAATTTTTGCGCGTTTAAAATTAGTTATTTTAACTACTTTTTGAAAGGTCAATATTTTCAGATTTGGGGCGTGGCAGTTACCGTTTAACTCAACTCTTTCTTCTACTTCTTCTCCTTTCTTTCTTTCTACACTAAAGAACTTCATCTTCTGCCTTGAAAAAAAAAATCATCTTCTACCAGAATGTTTAGCACAATCGGAAAAAAGGCTGAGAAATATTACGTAGTCTTCAAAGGCGTAGGATTTATGATAGTTGGAGTGAATGCGCTCCACATGTCCTTGGATTCAAAGGATCTATGTACAGATCTTTCCGGACTGAAGAAGAGGCTATCGATGCATACATGACGTATTTCCAGCAGAAGTCGTATGGAGATGATTCAAATTCCAATCTTGGACTAAATCTGAAAGAAGATGATACGAAGGAGGCCTCAAGTTGTTATCATCCGAAATTAATTGGAAATGAAGTTTTGCAATATTATCGGTCTTTATTCTTTCTTCTTCCTCTACTTTTGTTTTTTTGCTTTGTTTCTGGAATGGTAGGTGGTTTTGCAAGTTTATTTTTTTGGTGTACATTCCAAAAATGTAACAACTAATTATCAGATCAATGTATTCGACTTTATGGTTTGTAACATTTTACCTTATCGATGTATTTGACTTTATGTTCAATTCGATTTTTCTACGAATTTATTTGAGTTTCCTTTGATAGGGTATGAATGATTTTTGTGTGTGAGATTTTTTAGGGGTAGGGATGATTTAGATTGAGAAAATTGGGAAGATTTGTGAAGAATACGTCAATTTCGACTTCTTTTTAGGATTTGGATTTCCATTCGAATTGGTTCAGGGTTTCATTTGAGTTTCACATTCAATTTGTATTAATTTTTACAACTCCATTAATTGTGTTTCCCTTTTAATTTAGATTATTAGGGTTTGGATTTCTCAGTTTTCGAATTGGAATTTTCACAAGTCCATAAATTTTGTTTTTTTACAAGTGATTTGTTAAAATTAATTAGGTGAATCTTTTGAATTTGTATTTTTACAAGTAAAGTTCAACTAAAATTGATATAAATTATGAAGATTTGGAAACTGGAATCATTAATCGAATTAATCAGTTCACACATTAGGATTAAATGGGTGAATTCTTTTGAATTTAATTTTTACAAGTCCACAAATTATGATTAATCAAGGGATAATTTACGTGATTTAGTTTCATTAATGTATGTTGGTCCCTAAACGAGTAGTGAATGGGTTTAAAGTCTAGAGGGGAGGGGTGAATAAAATTAAAAACTTTTTCTAAACAGAGTTGTATGTTACTCAGCTGATATACTTAGTCTGCTGGATTGACAGGTCTGCTGATCCAACTTACTAGGTACTCTACTGAATATAGATTGCGGAATGGTATGTGCCCTTTGTTTAGACTCGTTCGATAATATAGAAAAACTTTTTAGGCAGATTAAATACTCACCTGACTTGGTGTCTGCTGATTTTGAACTTCTTATTTAGATGGCCTCTTTTCAAAAATCACTTTGGAAGCAATATGCAATATGAATAATAAATGTATTAAGAGTGCTGAATTGAAATGACAATAAGTAAATAACACCAAGGGTTATAGTGGTTCGGATATACGATCCTACGTCTACTCTCACGATCTGGTCGTGATGTTAATCATTTAATCACCAAGTCAAAGGGCTTGTCCTTTTGAGTCCCAAGAGGAGGACTTTGAGCTCTGAGCAATCACCAAATTGCTACGGTCTCCACAAGTGTTTACGAGCACTTTTACTCTTATAGTTTGAAGAACTAAACCTTATACTGGCAAGAGTGTTTAGGTTTGGGTTGTTTGATCTATCTCCAACTAATGGTTCAAGCAACAGATTGCTTAACCACTATGCCTAAACCAAATGATATATCTAACGATAAACGTGGTTCGATTTCTTGTTGATGAGAAAACTAATGAATTTAAAACAGGCTTGAAGAACTTTTCTTCGAATGCTCTTTGCTTCAATCAGTTGGGTGTGTTTTTCGTGAGCTTGATAACTGCGTATAGTTTCCGTGTTCCTCACTTGATTCAATCTTGTATTTATAGGACTTAATCAATCAACTAGTCGTTAGGAGAAACTAGCCGTTTTTTATTATCCTTGATTGCAGCGTAATCTCTTGATTGTTTCTTGATTGATACTGAGCCAAATCTGGAAATTGCCTTATTTGGATATGGAAAGTCAATGCCTTCGAGATTTACACTTAGCTTTCATGCAGATCCCTAGTCGGCTGATCTTGTACTCGTCTGATCTTATTACTCGTTGATCTGATACTCGTCTAATCCGGTACTTGATCTCGTCTGATACTTATCTGATCTGATCTTGTAAGTGCAGTAGCCTATCTGTCATGAGGTAGTCTTCTGATCTGATTTTGATTATCAGCTGAGTCCAACTCATCTGATTTTGATCTTTGTCTTCTCATCTGATTTGAAATATTCTAAGTCTTAAGAACTTTGATCATTAGACATCTCTAGAAGTCAATATCAGTTGATAAGGCATACAAGGGCCTTCTCATCTAATTCTTCAAACTTGGTCTTCCTTTAATCTTCAAGGTCTTCTGAGTCTTCTAGTCTTCTACTCTTCAAATCTTGAGCGAGCGCGTGTGAAACCAAATGTGATCTTCGCTGATATACATACAGCTGATCTCACCTAGACTAGACTAAGAATTTATAAGTTGTTCTATACATCTCAGCTTATCCTATTAGATTACTAAACTTATTGAGTGTTTTGGCCATCAAAACTAATTACATCATAATCATATCAAGCCTAAAGGGGTGGGTTCATATCCCAACAATATGTCTTTGTGTTGTTTACTTACTGTTAGTGGTGGTAATGGAGTTGTTTATTGTACAAAATATAATATAATAACTAAAATTTCAATATATTTCGATTGGAAAATAGGGGAAGATTACATCCATAAATTAAAATTATTGAAAAAAAAAAAAGATAAGATAAACATAAATTGTAAACCCTAAGCATCGTTCTCATCACTACCTCCTTCAACACTTTCTTCCATATCACCATCATCGCCACAACCACCACCAACGCTTGCCGAATGTTCTTGGCGAACGGCTGAATCAGAAAGCACAATTACTCGAATTTCCCTGACCCTATGTGCTTCAACAAAGAACTCATAAATCTTATGTAAAGGATCCTCATCCAAGATCACATTGCTCAACGAGTGTGGTGTGCAGTGAACCAACAGCCTTTTCATGAAGATCCTCACTTCGTCCTTCAATTCTTCACTTTGCTTCTTCGTATATTCATACATTGACAGTAGGCCTTCTGGGAAGGGAGACACAAAATCTTGAAAGTTGCCCGATTTCGAAGGTCTTCTTGCCATTTGGGATTTTTACTGGATTTAAGGGTTGAGGATGAATGAATTTACATGGCTAGGTGTATGTATTTATATAGACATCCCAACTGAGCTTTTGCAACCTTTGGCATCCCCAAATCTTCATCATTATGTTCATCTTGTGTACGCAACAACCCCAAATTTGGCCACGCGTTGCATCTCCCAAAAAGGTTATTATTGTCCACATTCAATTCAACCGATTCAAATATTCAAAATTATTTAGGGTTTATTTAATAAAAAAATCAATATTATTTAATAAAAATAACAATAATTTTCATTTTTTAAATCTAATTAATATTGTTCTAATTAATATTTGTCTAAAATTGGTCTAAAATTATTAACTATTAATGATTAATAGTAATATTTTTGTACCCTAAAATTGGTCTAAAAAATAACTAATACGGAGTATAAAAGAATGAATATTCGTTAATAATATTTTGGTACCATAAGATTGGTCTAAATTAGTATAACTCATGGTTAAATTCATTCATCTTATGGTAGTTTAATATCTCATTGGTACCAATTTCTTTTGTTCTTTTTGTAATTATATAAAAAGTTATGCATAACTCATGGTAACATTTTAGAATATTGGAATTAAGATTGCATGATATGTGATATAATTTGATAAGATATAATTTGATTGACTATTTTTTTCTTTTCAGATTCTTTCATAAGTGTTTCCTAATTATTATTGTAACTTTTTTTTCAATTATTCTTTCATTTTATATTTCAATTAAATAAATAAAATTACATCCATCTACATTATCAATTGAAATTTGATATGGAATTTAATTGATTGACTTTATATTTAGTTTATCAATTTTTTTAGGGTTCTAAAATTGAAATTAAACAACATAATAAGATACAAACGGTTGATTTATCATAGTAGCAAAAAGAGGACAAAAGAAAATATTACAACCGTTAAAAGGGCTAACCAGTACGCCCATGATCTACTTAAAAACAGAAAATAAAATACTTAAAAACTTAAAATAACATACATATAACCGTACTTATAAACCAGAAATTAAAATAGTTCTTCCACCCACAAACCCTAAAAATCAGCACCACCCACAGATAACCCCCATCAATAACCAAAGCATAACTTGTTGTGATCATCGTACGCAGCAGCAGCAACTTCTAGTTCCACTTTCGCCTCAGTAAGTAGTACTTCAGCATGTTTCCTATCCACATCGTCTCCTTCGTACACTTCGTCCTCTAGAAACATGACCCTACGCTCTAGAGCCTGACGTTTGTCGAGTAAGGAATGAAGCTTGTCCCAACGCATATTGAGAAAACGACGTTCGACCTAGTGCATTTGTCGCAGTATGTCCAACTCCCGTCGGTTTCTTTGAACAATCTCCATAAGTCCCTCGAAGAAAGCCTACAATGCAAAAAAAAAAAAAAAACATATTAAACAAACTGTTATGTAGTAAATAGAAAATAGAATAAAATCGAAGACAAACACTACCTTTCCCTTAGCAGACATGGTGGATGATATGCGAGAGAGATGAGGAATGATGGATGATAGTGAAAGTGTGTTTTGAATGGTGTGATTAGGCCTATTTATATTCAAAAGGAAGGGTGTTGATGTGAAGGGTCATAATTTAAGTGAATAGACGCAATTAAGTTAGTATACATAATTAAGGGTCGTAAATTATTTAGTTACTTTAAATTAATTTACTGAAGAGTCATTTTAATTTTAGTAAATATAATGTAATAATTTCTTATTTACCAATTCACCATATTTAATAACTAATATAAAAATGGGTTTATGTTAATTTACTGGTTTATACCATTCTTATAACTAATATAAAAAGTTATGTTAATATAACGTAATTAAGTTGGGCAATTCTTACGGTAGTCACATTTTACAAAGTGACTACGCAGTCACATTGTCGAATCACGTCATGTGGCGTCGTAACCGTAAAAATGACCTGCTATCTGTCATACAGGTTTCAGTTATTTTTAGCATTATTTAAATTATATTTTGTTATTTACTATATTACCCTTCTTTTTAAATTTTATTTATATTTTACCTGCACCCACTAATTTAATGAGTGCACCCCCTAATCATATTTTTACTACAATTATTTGCACCCGCTAATTTAATGAATTCACCCCCTAAACATATTTTTACAACAATTATCTGCACCCGCTCATTTAATGAGTTCACCCCCAAATCATTTCTTTTTTACAACATTTATTTACACCCGCTCATTCTATGAGTTCACCCCCAAATTATTTTTTACCACAATTATCTGCACTCGCTCATTTTATGAGTTCACCCCCAAATTATTATTTTACCACGGTTATCTGCACTCGCACATTTTATGAGTGCACCCCAAAATTTTTTTTAAAAAATAATCACATTTAAAAGACTATATTATCCTTTTATTATTTTACACAAAATATAATAAAATAAACTCTAAAAAATCAATTCACCACCAAATCACCCATATTTAAAAAAAAAAAGCGTAAAAATATAATTAATAAAAAACTATCGAAATTAGCCACAAATCTCAATTTTTTTTCTTTTTAATTTTTCTTCCCCCTCCTCTTTTTCTTTTTTCTTCTCATTTTCAATTTTTTTTTCAAATTTTTTATTTACTTGTTTTTTTTTTCTTTTCCTTTTTAAATTTTCCTGTCTTTCTTTTCCATTTTTTGCATGTGTATTTTTTAAATTTTAATACAAAATAATATTATACATATAATTTTATTAAAGTCGATCGGCGGTGCACCTAAATTTTAATTTTAATTTGATGAGTAAAGGACCTGCCGGAAATCCATGCATGTCGGCGGGTGACCCAGCCACCACCATGCCCGACCACCCCCTCGACGGCGAAGGCGGCGCTTCGGTCTCGGCCGCTGAAGCCCGAGACCCCTCCTCGAATCGCAATCGCGATTCTTCACTTCCATAACAATCGACATAATCTTCCATCTCGGCCACGATCCATGGTGGCCGAAATCCTCTCCTCATTTCGACCACCGACGCGACTGCTTCGATCAATCTCCCTTGCGTTCGCGATCCAGGAGCTTCTCCTACATCAACGACGCTCGCCTGCAACACTCGGATCGATGCTGCCTCTCTCTCGTCGTTCATCTCTGTCCAAATCGAAGCTACATTGCTTCATCCGTCTTCTTCATCCTATTCCTGCGCAGCCTCTTCCTCCGGCTGACGACGGCCCGACGGAGGACCGTGAGTATGTTGCTGATGGATCTCTGACCAGACGACACTCGGAGCCGGTGACCTTACTGATGAAATCCCAAGCGACGACTACTGACCTAGGGTGCCCTCCCATTGGGCTAGGGTTTCCTTCAATTGGGCTTGGTAATGTGCACCCTCTATTTTCTTTAGTACACCCCGATCTGCACTCTCTCCACTTTTTTTATGGTATTATTGTTATTGGTATTATTGATACTGGTATTACTAGTTATTGATTGCGGTATTACTATTAATACACTATTGAATTAATATTAATGATTATTGATTATTAATTGTGGTATTACTGATTATGTGAAATTATTTATTACTGATTATTATTATTTTTAAGGTATTACATATTATTGTTTATGGTATTACTAATAATTGTTTTTGGTATTATTGAATATAATTAGATTTGTGGAATTATTTGTTATTGTATGAGATATTACTATTCAATGTTCATGGTATTACTACTTACTGTTCATGGTATTACTGATAATTATTTTTTGTATTATTGAATATAATTAGATGTGTGAAATTATTTGTTATTGTATAAAATTTTACTGATTAATATTAATGGTATTACTGATTAAAGTTCGTGGTATTACTAATTGTTGTTAATGGTATTACTAATTACTATTTATGGTATTACTGGTTATTACTTGTTGTATTACCGACTACTCCCTCCTTCCTATTGAAAGCTACCCAACTTTCCTTATTCGTTTGTCCCAATGAAAGTTACTCATTCCTTTTTTTCCAAACTATTCTCTCTCACATTTCATTATATTCTTCTCTCTCTCAATCACACCACCTCTCATACATCCACTTATTATATCATATTTTTTAACCTCTGTGTCCGAAGCTCATGAGGAGCTTTCACTGGGACGGAGGGATTATAATAAAATCATACATATAATATTATTTTGTATTAAAACTAAAAAATATACTAATGAAAAAAAAGTAGGAAACAAAAAAAACGAAGAAATAAAAAGTTTGGAATAAAAATTGAAAATGGGAAGAAAAATTAAAAAGAAAAAAAAATTGAAATTTGTGCCTAATCTCGATAGTTTTTTGTAATTATGTTTTTACGATTTTTTTTCTAAAAATATGAGTGATTTGGTGGTGAATCGACGGTAACTCGGCAATGACTCGGTTGTAGATTGTAAATGTATAAATTAGGGTTGATTTTATTATATTTTGTGTTAATTAATAAAAAAATAATATAGTCTTTTAAATTTAATTATTTTTAAAAAAATATTTTGGGGTGAACTCATAAAATGAGCTGGTGCAGATAATTGTGGTATAAAAATAATTTGGGGGTGAACTCATAAAATGAGCGGGAGCAGATAATTTTGGTAAAAATATAATTTGGGGGTGAACTCATAAAATGAGCGGGTGTAGATAACCGTTGTAAAAAAAGAAATGATTTGGGGGTGAACTCATAAAATGAATGGGTGCAGATAACTATGGTAAAAAATGATTTGGGGTGAACTCATAAAATTACCGGGTGTAGATAATTGTTGTAATAAATTATTTTATTGTATAAGGATAAAAATGTAAATTTACAATAATATATTTTTAATTAATTTAATTTAATAGAAAATACAAATTTATGACACTTTACGACAATACATATCGTAAAATTTACAAAAGGTAACAGGTCATCAAATCTAAACCTTTAGATTAGATTTTTAATGGCTTAGATTAACTGACTACGGTAGTCATTACGACACGTTACGACACCCTGACGACATATAGAAGGTCCCAATTAAGTTAGTATACATTCTTATGTTAATTTACCGATTTATCCAATTCACTATATTTACAGAAGTAATATATCAAATTTATGTTTAGGGTTTACGGTTTAGGGTTTACGGTTTAGGGTAAAGGGTCCGACTACTCATTTCAACTTGTACACTACACTTAGGCTTCATTAATAAATAAACTGCAAATGTGTATTGTGAATTTATATTCAATATGACACACTTATCTCCGAATACTAGTTTCTCAGTATATAATGTTTACGGTTTGGGGTTAAGGGTTTAGGGTAAAGGGTCTGACTACTCATTTCAATGTGTACACTACACTCTTCATTAATAAATAAACTTCAAATGTGTATTATGAATTTATATTCAATATGGCACACTTATCTCCGAATACTAGTTTCTGAGTATATAATGTTTAGGGTTTAGGATTAAGGGTTTAGGGTCCGACTACTCATTTCAATGTGTACACTACACTTAGGCTTCATTAATAAATAAACTTCAAATGTTTATTATGAATTTATATTAAATATGGCACACTTATCTCCGAATTATTTTACACTTAGGGATTAAAAAAATTCATTATGTTACACTAATGTTGTTAAAATGAATTATTTTACACTTTGGGATTAAAAAAATTCATAATGTTACACTAATGTTGTTAAAATGAATTATTTTACACTTTAGGGGAATATTCAAGAGTGTTAATGTTGTTTAAATACATGATAATTAGGTTTGAATTTTATTAATTAATTAATTGTATCGTGTTGATTAAATACATGACAATTGAATCCATCAACTTCAGCTTCTTACACGCAAATTAGTCGATCAACTACACCCCTTCAAATCAATTTAAAGTTGGCATTAAACTCATCAGACTAAAAATCTCTTCCCTCCTCCACGTTCAATCCCCATCTTCCCTCCACGACATTATCTTCTCATATACGTGTATCGACATCATTAATGAACGCGGTTATCTCATAACCCAATGCAAAATAATTACATACGAGTTCCAATGGAGTAATCATTATAGATAAAAACCCCTAAAATCATTCACTACAGGTTGTTTTTGTAACGGACAGCCAAGATGAATTCCTTTTATTTTAAATGAACGGTTGTAATCAAGTGGGGATTATCAAGGAAGATCAAGCGGCACACATGCATCTTTCAAGAGTATACACGCTTCTCTCCACCAATCAGCGATTTCAAAGTAATTGAAAGCCCTAATTATAGGCATCCTTATAGACATCACCATATATTCAGAAAATTAAAATTAAAATTAATTAAAAAGTCAAACATAGGGTTTTAATTCAAGTGACTAGAGTTTAATTCAAATTCAAATTCAAATTCAAATCCAAATGGCTAAGGTTTAATTCATAATTTCATTCATAATCAATTTTATAGCAACCCTTTCTTTTCCTCTCAAACCCTTGTCTTTCGATCTGCAAACCTTAAACATGTCTACCACAAGATCAGCTGCAAGAAAAATACGATTCACAGTTGGAAACAACCCTGAAGAGATGAACAATAAAATTCAGCGGAATCCACAACGATTTTGTACAATAAAATGCAAGACAACCGAATGTCACAATCATTTGGTATTTTGCTTCCCATATAATTCTACTACTATTTAATTTTGACGGTTTTTTTAACACAAATTTGCCATCTTTTTTTTGCAGAACATACCGAAGAATGCTCGTGAGCTTTTTGGGTATAGGGAGAAGATGGTCACAGTTTGTGCAGGGTACTCGGGACTTCAGTTTAAGTGCAAGTACGAATTTCATCGGGTTAACGTAATAGGAATTAGGGGATTAGTCGATTGACGAGTGGTTGGGCCTCAATTGCGGGCACGTTGAGAATTAACCAAGGAGATACTCTTCACTTTGAGCGTGATGTCCAGATTCCCTACAAATTATACGTGTTGGTCGTCAAACATGACAAAGCAATTAAGGTTGAGGACGAGCGTTGGATTTCAATGTTTATGTTTAATATTTCAATGTTTACGTTTAGTATGTATTGGTTTTTGGATTTCAATGTTTTTTTTATTTTGATGTTTGGACTTGTTTTGGTGTTGAACTTAATATTTATGTATTTTAATTTTTTGACTTAAATATTATATGAATTATGGTGTATGACTAATTGATTATTGATGTTTTATTATATAAATTAGCATGTATGAATCAATTCATAACATTCCTGTATTTTTTTTAATATATGAATCTAGTTAGGGTTTGGGATTTTTTATTTGCTTATCAATTCTTATCAATTAGTATAAATTAGCATAAAATGGGTTGGTCTGTTATGGACTCGAGTGCATATTGTGCACCCTAGTCCATGTTGCACTTTTCAGTTTAATGACTTACACTTTTTGGTAAATGGTGTTGCACTTTTCAATTATTAAACTGTATAATAATATTTTTAGTAATAATTGAAAAATGCAACACCATTTATCAAAAAGTGTAAGTTAGTGAACTGAAAAGTGCACATAGACTAGGGTGCACAACATGCACTCGAGTGCATACTAGACTTTACCGCATAAAATTGATTAAGTTAATATTACAACTATGAATCAACACATTAAAATCTTAAATACTCTCTTCTCCTGCATTAAGATCATCATTTAAGTCGAAGAGGAACTCATCATTGTCTTGTTGCATTGTTTCACCCCTTCCATGTCCACCCCTTGTAACGGGTTCACCCCTTCCTCTTCCCCTTCCCCTTCTCCTTCCAGGTGGACGTCCACGTGCACGTCCACCTCTTCCACTTCTACTTCTTACACGTCCACCTCTTCCACGTGTTTCCGAAGCTGACATATAACGATTAGTTTTAGGCCTTCCTACTGTTCTTGCAACATGAGGGTCTAGTAGTGGATTCCCCGCTGTTTCAGGACTTTGTGATCTCCTTGAGGGACCATCATTTTCATCATCAGTTATGGTTGTAGGGGGTTCCAATTAAGCAGTGTATTTTTCATCTCATTACAACTTTTTTGAATAAACTCCAACTTCGCATTGTTCCCCATTGCCAAATCTGCTGCCTGCTGAAACAATTTTTCAATTCCTTAGTATTTCTTGTACTCATCGGTCATGTGAGGATAACCACCTCCAACAAAAATATGGCAATGTCGTCGGTACACATCTTTTCTCCATCGATGTAACACATACGTTCACAGTTTGGATGTTCTTTTGTGCCAACACCTTCATTATATAAGAGCAAAATATCCCCTTGAACTCAAACTTCCTGCAATTGCAATTGATGTATTCTCCTATTGGCCTCCACTCAACCGTATATGAAAATTCTTTGACAAAGAAATTGTTCACGATGCTTCTTTCAAGAACCCTAAATCTTTCAACTCCAACATCATTCAAATCTTGAGCTGCCTCCTCGTCAGTTGGTTGAATAACATGACAATAAATCGTTATTTTTAGTTAATCTTTAACAAGATTGAAAATAGAATTCGTGAATGCACGTTGAAATTGCTTCTCCCATTGTAAATGAGAAATGCACTTAATGACCTTGTTCTTCTATTGAAAGTCAGCTTGGAACTCCTTCTGAAACTTATTACCAATAGCAATATTGTATTGTTCCATGAATTGTTTGAGCGTGCTTCTTGAGTGAACAAAATCATCAAAATAAGCATGCATTCCCTCACTTCGTTGTGTCGAAATCATTCCGGCCCAAAACGTGTGGTGCAAGAAAACTGGAACCCATTTCTCTCTTTCATTGTACAAACTGATTAACCATTCATTATTTTCCAACCGGTATTTAACCAAGAACTTGGCCCATTTCCTCTCAAATATCTGGATGGTTAAGCTATCGTACAAAATGCCTTTAAATTCAACGGTGCATGATTTAATATCACGAACCCTTTTAAACTTTTCTCCAACTTCTGATAGAATATGCCATATTCAATACCGATGGATAGTGTTCGGCATCAACTCCCATATGGCTATCTTAATGGTTTCGGCTTGGTCCGTAATTATAGCAGTAGGGTGAATGCCAACCATTGCTTCTAACCAATTGAAAAAAAATCCATTTATACGTAGATGCTTTTTCATTGCTCACCAACGCACATCCTAGCAAGATCGAATGGTCATGATGATTAACGACAACAATTGATGCAAATGGCATTTTGTACCTATTTTCCAAAATAAAACAATGCATTATATATTGATGAACCCTAAATAATCTAAACAGTGCACGACTAGATATTAAACCCTAAATATTGATTAACAACATACAACACAAAAAACCCTTGCTAAATAATGTAAGCATTCCACACTTAAAACATAAATGACTAACAACCAAAAAAAATCCTCAACCCTAGCTAAATATTAATGTAAGGAATATTCCACATTTATAACAGAAATGATGAACAACAAATTAAAAATCCAAAATAAATTTGTACCTATTGACGAGGTACGTTGTGTCTAAGCTCATGACATCGTGAAACTCTTCGTACGCAACTTTACTTCTAGGATGGAGCCACAAAACGTTGCATAGCCTATTATCATCATCAATATCCATCAAGTAAAAAAAATTCATATCTCTCAATTGAAGTTTAGCAAACATCTTACGGATTGCTTCTGCGTCTCCCTCATCTAATCTCAGCCTTCTTCTTTCGTCAATGAAATTCCTACAATCCTCAGGGAGACACCCAATATTTTCTGGTTCACCCGATTGAATTTCACACAATCTTACATTTTTGCATGTCCTTATTTTGTAATATCTTTAGCTTCTAATTGCCTCTTCATGTGGACACTCAAATGCCTATGAGCTGGCATTAACGGAGAAAAGACTGGATCAATTTCATGGTTGTGGTCATGCACCATTTTACTAATAACCCAAGTTCCATCCTCGAGTTTCTTCGCATTCAAACGAGCTTTGCAATTAAAAAAATTCGACAACTTATCTGTCTTACAAATTCTAGCCTTATCGCAAACCATCAACGCATGTTTGTATTGTGATTCATCCTTTTTTACCAATGTCCGTTTAATAATGCTAAAACCCTTTCTTCTTGCAAGTTCCTGATAAGCTCTAAACAACTCATCAATGGTCCCATAAATCATTCCAGATTCTACAACAACTTCGTTGTTATTGTTGCACACTATTAACTGTCGGACATAGTGAGTGAATCGAGTGGCCTTGAATATTTTCTTCGGCGTCGGAATCATCTTCAAAAAGTGATCGAAGTAATTCACGATCAGCCATTGTTGATAATGTAATGTGAAGATTTTGTGTTTGATGGAGAAGGACAAAACCGAGAACTTAAAAAATATTGAAGCTCACGTTAATGGTGTTAATGGTGGAAAATGTATATTTAATGGTGGGATAATGGTGTTCATATTACACCGAGAAATTAACGGGTGGTGCACATATTACCGTTTCAAAGCAATGATTATATTTATGGGGAGATTAAGTCAGTTTGTTGATAGACGAGAAAGTTAGGAGAGTGTGAGCATGCGCATCCAATTAATTAATTGTCATTATATATAATAAAGGGTATAACGTTAATTAAGTAATTAATAAAACATTAGTTAATTAAAAGAAAAGTTTCTGGATATCCAGAATCTACGATATTCCTACTGTTCCAAAACTCAAAAGAAATTGTCATTATATATAATAAAGGGTATAACGTTAATTAAGTAATTAATAAAACATTAGTTAATTAAAAGAAAAGTTTCTGGATATCCAGAATCTACGATATTCCTACTGTTCCAAAACTCAAAAGAAACACACCGTTTCTCTAAACCACTTAAAGCCCAAAGTAAACTATCACCTAAAATTATGAATCGGATTTCTAGTATGATAATTTTGATGGTTGAAACTAGTTCATTTTTAGTATGATAATTTTGATGGTTGAAACTAAAGTAGAACCTCTATAAATTAATACTCTATAAATTAATAACCTCTCTAAAATAATAAAATCTTCCGATCCCAACTTGGGCCTTTGTAAAAAATCATCAAATTCGATAAGATAATAAGATAATATTTTTTTAGAAAATCTCTTTATAAATATTAGGTCCCATTAAAACTCTAAATTAATAATTCATAAATATCACCATTATAAATATTATGGTAATTTGCTAAAATATGAATATATTGTTACTTGATTTTTCTTAAAATTTAAATCTAATTGGATTGAACCTAACTTTACCCATTTGATCATTCATGGATGATTTTATGATGTTTTTAGATGAGAAGACATAGTTGAGTGTTATGAATTATTTTATTTTCATATTGAGATTTATATAGTAGTATATGTTTTAATTCATATGCATGAATATATTTAAATGCAACGAATTAATGTAAACATGTATACAATGAAATGAATTGATATTATACATGATTAATGTACGAATATATGCAATTTTATTAATTTATAGAGGTTTTACTGTAGTTCATTTTTTTTGAAGTCTCGGGTATCCGGTCTAGGACCGACTAATCCCGGAGGACCAATCCCACCCCTTAGAGAGTTCGAACCTGAGACCTAGAGAAGAGCATACTCCTAAATTCCAAGCCTACACCACTGGCCAACTACTTCAGGTTGGTTGAAATTAGTTCATTTCTCATATTGTAGACATTTTAAGTGACCACAAGCATTATTTATTTCCAACATCTATCAATTTTGCTTACTCAAAAGTCATAACATCATCTAGTATACAACATTGTACTTACTCCGTCGGATTAATTTAAATTCATCAGTTATTAAAAATAAACGTTATAAATTAAATTTATTATCTTTTAAATCACATATCATTACTTTATTATTTATAATATTTTTATTATTCTATCTTATTAATTACTTAAAATATTTTTATACCCTCTAATTTAATTATTTATTTTAATACTAAAATAAAATAGGACGGAGTGAGAAATAAATAACAATTTAATAAAGAATTGACAAGTTGTGTGGGAAATTGTGGAGAATTTGTGAAAGCAAAAGGTGGCTGTTATTGGTTCAAAGAAGTCTGAGACTAACTAAGCCATCCACAATTAAAGGACAAATTATTGTCTCGTTGCAAACACAATTAGACTAGTTTATATAGTCCTAATTAAGTAATTAACTAAAGGATATAAAATAGAAGTGTTCCTTTTGTAACTACATAACTTCTTAGTTAGTGGTTAGTTAGTAACTTAGTTGCTACTTACTCTATAAATATAGATTAGGGTCTTTTATATTCCTTATGCACTTTATGGATTTTAAGCATTGTAACACTCCATATATGAAATACTTTTTGTTTTGTATTTCCTTCTTTACAATTATAAGATGAGTGTGTGTTTACATCTCTACATTAACCCTAAAAGGCAGGCTTCTTTTCCCAAAAACTGTTCCATATTCGCATGCATATCCCGCTGCCTGCGCCTACATTGCATATATAATTATAATAATGTTTTCATCAAATCTTTAACCCTTGCCTCTTTCTTAATACCTTCCTTAATATACTAAAGTAATTACTGCTATAGCATACTTTTTTTTTTTTGAAATTTACATCAGGAGAAACAAAGATTGTAAATTAATTACAACTCCTAATATAATCCGGAATGTTTTTTCCAACCCAATCGTAAGGTGTTGAAATATTCCTAGCCATTTGTGCCAAAACATGTGCTGTCTGATTCTCTTCTCTATGAATATAAGCACAATCCCAGAAAATTTGTTTCTGCATATGATTTCTTATTCTTTGCACCAGAAACTTTTCCATACCTTCCACTTCAAAGTTTGTACAAACAGCATTCACCGACGTTAGTGAATCCATATGTAGACTAGTAATCTTAATTCTGTGTTTAGCACACATTGTCAGTCCAACATCAGCAGCCAAAAGCTCAGCGGCTACAATCGACCCTGGATTCTTAATACGCTTACCTCCCGCAAGAATTAAATCTCCTTCAGAGTTAAAAACAACATAGCCCACAGCAAAGAAGTCATCAACCACTTTAAAAGCCGCATCAGTGCATAGTCTAAGACCCTTATCAGCATTTCCATGAACACCATTGAATTTGGCTGTTTTAAAACTATTACTTTGTGATATTGATTCTATGTTCACAAAGTCATTCCAATAATCTACAGCCCATTTAGTATCAAAACTTAAAGGAAGTTTAGGTCTCAAACCATCATTATCCCTCCGATGAATCCACCTACACCTTTCCTTCCAAATAGCCCAAGCAATCATAAAGACTATAGACATAAAAGGCTTATCAAAATGATCTATAATTGCCAAAAACAGTTGCTTAACAGTACCATGCATAAACCTCTTGATCCTATTCCAAATCCCCTGTTTCTTCCAAGCATTTTTAGCCAACATACATTCAAAAATAACATGCTTTGTATCAGCTTGAGATGCACCACAACAAACACAAAAAGGATCAATGGGAATATGGTGACGTACCAGATTACCTTCTGTGGCCAACGTACCATTCAGCAATTTCCATCCAAAAATACGGACTTTAGACGGAATCTGCAGCTTCCAGATATTCTCCCATAAGATGTTCAACACATTCTTTCCTGAAGAGAAAGCCTGATCACCCACCTTCCTCAAACGATCATTCTTCAATGCCACAGAATACCCCGAGGCCACTGAGTAATTTCCGGAAGAGTTTTCTGGCCAAAATCTCTGATCATCATTCGGATAATTCATTAATGAAGTCTTAAGAATAGCCTCAGCTTCAATAGGCCAGAATGCATCACGAATAAGCATTTCATTCCAACAACCATTTGGAGAAATAAAACGATCAACCATAGAACCACTAGCAATTCGAGAGAAAATTCGCCCCTCTTGCAATCCAGAAACCCATCTTTCCTTAAAAATAGGGATAGACTTTCCATTCCCAATCCGCCATCGAATACCAAGGTCCAAAATATCCCTACTCCATAACATAGATCTCCAAACAAATGAGGGATTCGACCCCAATCCTGCATTAAGAACATCTGAACAGTAAAAGTAACGAGCTTTATACAACCTGGATACTAATGTTTCTGGTCTTTGTAAAATTCTCCAAACTTGCTTGGCAAGCATAGCCTTGTTAAACAAGACTAGCTTTCGAAAATTTAGCCCTCCTTCATTTCTTGGCTGACAAAGATCATCCCACTTTTTCCAATGAACTTTCCTTTGGTCCGCAGTGGTACCCCACCAAAATTTTGCTATCAACTTCTCAATCTCCATACAAGTCGATGTTGGAATTCGAAAACAAGACATTGCATACAACGGGATAGCTTGCAATATTGATTTGATAAGCACCTCCTTCCCTCCTTCCGAAAAATGTTTATGACACCATGAATTGATTCTTTGTCGCACACGATCAACTAGATAACCAAATTGAACTCTTTTTGCTCTTGCCGAAAAAGTAGGAAGTCCCAAATAGATGTCATGACCATTTGACGATTTAATTCCCTGCTATAGCATACTTAATTCTAGTAGTTTTGCTAGTTGTTACATTCGTTTTTTTATTATCAAATTACTTTATACTCCTCCCCTCGATCAAATTTATTGTGTTCATTTTTTCGAATACGTATTTTAATGAATATTAATTATTTATGTATAAAATAGATAAATTGAAAGTATAATGATTTGATGAGCATTGCGGAGTCCACTTATAAATAGTGAAATTGATTATTTTAATTGAAATCTTTTGTTTTGGTTTAGTATTTATTTCATTATTGATATAGGTTTTATGATATCACAAATTATAGACTAGATGTCTTAATTAATTTTATGAGATGATTTCACCTTGATCCGTTTAATTGAGCACAAATAATAAGATATTAGTATAACATGACTGTGCAGTCTCAATCTCAAAGCATATAAATAAAAATACTCACTCGCTTTATTACCAATTTTTCTATGGGCAAGTCTCATATAGACTCGAGTACTTGTATGTACCCGAGTTGACTTAGTCAAAATTTTTGTTTTGTTTTTTTTTTTTTTTTTTTAGAAAAATGTAAATTGAAAAGTATAAGTCATTATAATTAAAAAGTGTAACACAATATTACTAAAAAAATTCAACACATTTTTTGTTGCATTTTTTAAAGAAAAGTGTAAGCTACTATAATTTAAAATGCATCACAGTTTTTAATGAAAAGTGTAAGTCAATATAACTAAAAAGTGTAACACAATATTACTGAAAAGTCTACACATTTTTTAATGAAAAGTGTAAGTCATTATAACTAAAATGTGCAACACAGTTTTTGTGAAAAGAGTAAATCATTATAACTAAAATGTGCATCACACTATTATTGAAGAGTGCAACACAATTTTTAATGAAAAGTGTAAGTCACTATAATTGAAAAGTGCAACACAGTTTTTAATAAAAATGTATATGTTGTGAATTCTTAAATGTATCAACATTCTCAACAACATCTTAATTTGACCTTCCGAGATTTTTTCTAAGTCTTTTCTGAAATGCTACATTAAATGTTGATCTAAATGTTGTCGCATTTCTGGCAGGATCTAGAAGCTTCTACAAGGATCTGGAACCTGGAAGATTCCAGAACATTGCAGAACGTGCTAGATCAGCTTGGAACCATTTAGAACGACCTGGAACATGCATGAAGGATCTAGAAAGATAATGGAAGTTGAGTTCCTAAAAAATAGGATTTCAAGATGGAAGCCTCTAGAATTCGTACCTCACCTCTATAAATACCGAAGGAAGGCTCCACAATTCAGTGTATTTTATTCGATCAATATCCTAGACTAGTGTTCATCCTGTTAGGAAATTGTGGCCCCAATAGCTATATCGTTTAGTTCATACGAAGTATCCCACCTGTATGGTTGTGTGCTTTTCTTATCTATTGGGAGTGTAATCATAGATAGACTAGCATTTCGACAGTGTACATTTTACACTTAGTTCGTTTTCAAAACAGGGCACCTGCCTCGTTTATAGTTTTAGTTGTGAAGGTTATTGTTGTAACATTTCACACAACATTTGTACTTGAAGATAAGTATTAATATTTCGCCGTAAGGATTTTTATTTATAAAATCTATGTGAAAAATATTTACATTGTGTCTCGATTGTTTTTAGTGTTTCAAGTCTTCCGCTATGTATCTTTATTTCTGATATTCTATTAGAGTCAGTGTTGTACAATTTATCTCAACATTTAGTACATCATTAATCTAATTTTACTTAAACACTATACCAGCACACTTTCAGTTGGTATTAGAGTCGATACCTGACGACACTAGGTTAGATCCTTGTTTAAGTGTGTATTTAGTTTATGTTAGCAATGGAAACACATCACATATCCACGACACTTAGGCCATCCGTTTTAGATGGTTCGAATTATGCTTATTGGAAGCCTAAGATGCTTTGAATTATTTCACATGGATTTGATGGGTCCTATGGAAACTGAAAGCATTGGAGGAAATAGGTATTCCTTAGTTGTGGTAGATGATTTTTCTAGATTTACCTGGGTAGAGTCCTTGAGAGACAAAACTGAAGCATTTGCTGCATTTAAAATTCTTTATAAGAGGTTCAAAAATGTGTTTAACTTGAAAGTTGGCCGTATTAGAACTGATCATGGTAGAGAATTTGAAAACAACATGTTTAATGATTTTTGTGATAAAAAAGGGTATTTTACAAGAATATTCATCTCCTAAAACTCCACAACAAAATGGAATTGTTGAAAGAAAGAATAGAACTTTACAAGAAATTGCAAGAGTCATGCTTACATCCAAATGTCTTGCTAAGAAATTTTGGGGAGAAGCAATGAATACTGCATGCCATATTATTAATAGAGTTTATATTCATTCTGGCACTAATCAAACACCGTATGAGATTTTGAACAACAGAAAACCAAATGTGAAATATTTTCATGTATTCGGTTGTGTGTGTTATATTTTGAATGATAGGGATCAACTTCATAAGTTTGATTCTAAAAGTGGTAAAGGTTTCTTTTTAGGCTATTCTAGAAATAGTAAAGCTTATAGGGTTTATAACCTTAGAACTAACACTGTTCAAGAATCTGTTAATGTTGTGTTTCATGATGATAAAGGTCTTGCAGATGACAAAGATGAAGAAGATGTATCACAAGTCACTGACAATTCTGAGAATACACTGAAGTCTGAAAATGTTGTACCGAATGCTAACACATCTGGGTCAACATCTACAGAACAGTCAGTTGTAACTTCACAGAATGATCAGTACGTTCCTGAAACGAATCCTTCTTCAAGAATAGGTAAAATTCATCCTTCTGACCATATCATAGGTGATGCTACATTTGGAATGCAAACAAGAGGAAGAGTAAGATCAAATAAGGTAGATGTGGTAAGAAAAATATGCATGTCTTCTATGTGTAATGTTGTAAATGCTGAGTGTTATTTATCTGAAATTGAACCTAAAAGTGCTAAAGAAGCCTTAACTAATGAAAACTGGATTAATGCTATGCATGAAAAACTTGGTCAGTTTGAAAGAAATGAAATGTGGACACTTGTTCTAAGACCTAGTCATACTAATGTCATTGGAACAAAGTGAATATTCAAGAATAAAACTAATGAATCTGGTAACATTGTTAGGAACAAGGCTAGGTTAGTAGCACAAGGTTACACCCAAGTTGAAGGGGTTGATTTTGATGAAACTTTTGCACCTGTTGCTAGGATAGAATCTATTAGATTATTGCTAGCAATTACATGTTTTATTGATATTAAACTTCATCAAATGGATGTAAAAGCTGCATTTCTAAATGGCATATTGAATGAAGAAGCATATGTTGAACAACCTAAAGGATTTGAAGATCCACAGTATCCTGATCATGTATATAAACTTAAGAAAGCATTGAATGGTCTTAAACAAGCTCCTAGAGCATGGTATGGTAGGCTTACTGACTTTCTTTTGGAATATGAATTTATTATAGGAGAGGCTGATAGAACTTTGTTCATTAAGCACACTAAAGGAGATTTACTTATTGCTCAAATATATGTTGATGACATTGTGTTTGGTTCTACTTGTGATAAAATGTTAAGCAACTTTGTTGAGGCAATGACTGCAACATTTTAAATGAGTATGGTTTGAGACTTGAACTATTTTCTAGGTCTTCAAATCAAACAATGAAATGATGGTATTTTCTTCTTCCAGAGTAAGTATGCTAAGAACTTGGTTAAAAGATTTGCTCTTGAGAATTCAAAACCGATGAAAACACCTATGGGATCTACTTTGAAACTTTGCAAAGACAGTGCTGGAACAAATGTTGATCTAACACTTTACAGATCCATGATAGGTAGTTTATTGTATTTAACCTCTAGTAGACCATATATTATGTACAATTTGTGTGTTTATGCTAGGTACCAAGCTAATCCAAATGAATCTCACCTGAATGTTGTGAAAAGAATTATCAAGTATGTTTCAGGTACAAGTGAACTAGGGATATGGTACACTAAGGACACCAACAATATTTTGATAGGCTACAGTGATGCTGATTAGGCTGGAGATATAGATGATAGAAAGAGTACGAGTGGAGGATGTTTCTACATGGGAAACAATCTTGTATCATGGCACATCAAGAAACAGAACTGTGTTTCACAATCCACAGAAGAATCTGAGTACATTGCTGCTGGAAGCTGTTGCACACAACTCTTGTGGCTAAGCAAGATGTTTCATGACTATGGTATTGAGAATGGTATACTTACAATTTTTTGTGATAATACTAGTGTCATTAACATTTCAATAAATCATGTACAATACTCACTCACAAAGCACATTAGCATAAAACATCATTTTATGAGAGATTTAGTAGAGAAGAATATTGTTAAGTTGGAGTATGTACCTACTGAGAAACAGAATGCTGATATTTTTACGAAAGCCTTAGACCATGAGAGATTCTCTATTTTGAGAAAATCTATTGGCATGAGCACTATCTGAAAAATTCGGATGGATGTTGTCACAAATGCGTTAACATTTTGGACAACATCATGGGTTGTATAAATTTTATAAGCTGAATTTATTTCTTACTTAGTTAAATAATTCCTTTGTAAAATATCTTCGAATCTAAGAACCTTGGAGTGCAAAAATAAACATGTCTCACACCTCTCAAATGCATAAAAATAGAATGTTATTAGCATACTAAAAGATGTACCAAATCATTGAGTAATTATGGAGCACGGAGTTCACTACTACGATGCCTTCTTTTCAAAAGGTGATTTTTGGTAAAAACATCAAGATATTTGTAATCCATTAAGTAAGTATGGGGCACAGAGTTCGCTACTACGATGTACTCTACATGAAAAATGGATCAATACAAATTAGATGCTATAACACAAAAAGATAAAATATGGTGCTACACAAATGAAGAAATTTCATGTAAAAACCGTGTTGAGGTGTTTGTAACAGTTTTGAGCACAACATTGCGTGATTCGAATTTATTTTTATTAGTTGTAATTATTTAATTATTTATTGAAATTTATTTTATTTATTTAATTAATTATTGACCCACGTTCTATTTTTTTCAGGCGAATTTTAATTCTTTAAATTCTGGAAGCTTCTTAATTATTTAATTAATTTAATTAAATATATTTTATCCACTAATTAGCCATGATCTAAGTTGTGGCTAATTATGTGGAGCATTATCGAAATTTTCTGGAATACACTATCAGTTTCGTTATTAAACCTCCAACTACACAAAGTCTCTCTATAAATATCGATCATAAGATTTCATTCTCTTGTTAATCGTGATTTCTGAATTTGTTGAGTACTAAGATTGCAGAATTGATTTGTGGCTGTGTATATCTCAAATTAGTGTGTGTAAACTTCCATCTCCTACCTTGAAATTCCAACCGCCTCATTTAAATGGCTGAAAGAAATTCAAACTCTCCACAAACTCTCCCTGATTCGAAAAATTCATCCCCTTCTCGCACAAATCCTCTCGATATCCTTGCTTCAATGGCTTCCCAAAACTCAAACTCCTCAAATGCTGACTCGAATGTCTCTGCAACCCCATCAACTATCGTTCCTGCTCCTCAAACCGCTCCACAAACAACCAACATTCCACAAGACTCAACTGTCGAACAGTTCACTAGGGCTGTAGAAGAAGTGCCCAATACTCTACGGGCTACAGGTCATCTGTCGGTGATGACTTTTGGAGATATCACAGTGGATATCTCAAGCTATCTTGCTAATCAAACCGCCCAAATGGCCACTGCATCAAAAAGACCTAAATCACCTGAACCCACTGATCATGTTTCGCAAGATGAAAATGTTGAGGTCGTTGTTGAAGAAGAAGTTGCTGCTACTTCCGACCCTGAAGATGCTGGAATGGAGGACGCACATGTCTCTGAAAATGGTACAAGCTCCTCACACTCTGTTTCTGATGAGTCTGCACCTATTTCCTTTAAAAGGAATGCGCAGAAAGGAAAAAGACAGAGAAGCCCTGTACAAAGAAGGAGGTCGAACCGTGTGTTCACTCGTGTGAATTATTCAGAATCCATGAGGAAGAAGAAGAAGAAATTTGGACAAGATATTGGTGAACCTATCCAAGTGTTCACTGATTCTGAGGAAGAAACTGAAGTTGCCATTGTTGCTACTGAGAAACCTAAGAAAGTTGTTGCTGAGAAACCTACGAAGAAGAAGGTTGTTAATGAACCAAAAGGCAAAGCGAAAGCCAAGATGATCCATGAAGATGAACCTGCTAAATCAGATTCCAACTCTGATTTTGATGTGTGCCTAAGAGAAATTCTGAATTCTCTTAAGAAGAATGTTGAGACTTTTGTTGCTGCAAAGGATGCCACACCAGAACCTAAACATGATGGCAGTGGTGATAGCTCTTCTAGTGCAGAAAGCAACTCTGATAAAAGCTCTGCTAAAAGCTCTACACCAAGCTCTGCAAATGATGATGACTTTGCTTCTGATGATGAAGGTATTCCTGACTCTTATGAGACTTCAGAGAATAGGTTGGCTATTTACTCTAAAAGAAGATTGCTGATAGAAAAGAGAATTAATATACCTGATTTTGAAAGTAAAGGCATGATTAATTTCTTAGAGGAAAGGAGTTTGATATAGACTCGAGTACTTGTATGTACTCGAGTTGACTTGGTCAAAAATTTTGTTTTGTTTTTTTCTTTTTTTTTCTTTTTTATTTTTTTCTATAAAATTAAAATTGAAAAGTATAAGTCATTATAATTAAAAAGTGTAACACAATATTACTAAAAAATGCAACACATTTTTTAAAGAAAAGTGTAAGTTACTATAATTTAAAATGCATCACCGTTTTTAATGAAAAGTGTAAGTCATTATAACTAAAAAGTGTAACACAATATTACTGAAAAGTGCAACACATTTTTTAATGAAAAGTGTAAGTCATTATAACTAAAATGTGCAACACAGTTTTTGTGAAAAGTGTAAATTATTATAACTAAAATGTGCATCACACTATTATTGAAGAGTGCAACGTCATATTACTAAAAAGTGTAACACAATTTTTAATGAAAAGTGTAAATCACTATAATTGAAAAGTGCAACACAGTTTTTAATAAAAATGTAGATGTTGTGAATTCTTAAATGTATCAACATTCTCAACAACATCTTAATTTGACATTCCGAGATTTTTTCTAAGTCTTTTCTGAAATGCTACATTAAATGTTGATCTAAATGTTGTCGCATTTCTGGCAGGATCTAGAAGCTTCTACAAGGATCTGGAACCTGGAAGATTCCATAACATTGCAGAACGTGCTAGATCAGCTTGGAACCATTTAGAACGACCTGGAACATGCATGAAGGATCTAGAAAGATCGTGGAAGTTGAGTTCCTAAAAAATAGGATTTCAAGATGGAAGCCTCTAGAATTTGTACCTCACCTCTATAAATACCGAAGGAAGGCTCCACAATTCAGTGTATTTTATTCGATCAATATCCTAGACTAGTGTTCATCCTGTTAGGAAATTGTGGCCCCAATAGCTATACTGTTTAGTTCATACGAAGTATCCCACCCGTATGGTTGTGTGTTTTTCTTATCTATTGGGAGTGTAATCATAGATAGACTAGCATTTCGACAGTGTATATTTTACACTTAGTTCGTTTTCAAAACAGGGCACCTGCCTCGTTTATAGTTTTAGTTGTGAAGGTTATTGTTATAACATTTCACACAACATTTGTACTTGAAGATAAGTATTGATATTTTGCCGTAAGGCTCGCATAGATTTTTATTTATAAAATCTATGTGAAAAATATTTTCGTTGTGTCTCGATTGTTTTTAGTGTTTCAAGTCTTCCGTTGTGTATCTTTACAGCATTAATCTACTTTTACTTAAACACTATACCAGCACACTTTAAATATGTACTGAGCCTGAATATGTATTTTTTTTTTTTTATGGAAGTTAAATATCCATCCCATTTTTCCCTCCCCATGACTCGAACCCAGGACCTAAGGCCTAGGTAGTGGTGCTCTAACCACTTGAGCTATCCCACTTTGTTCCTGAATATGTATATTATACGTACTCATCAGTCATCCCCTTCGTCCCTTATTTACCCATTTGCTTCTAAATTTCTAATAAGAATTTTAATGTAAGAATTACTTATTAATATTAAAAGAGATAAAGTAGTGTATTTGAAAGTGTTTAACGTAAAAGAATTATGTTTAATCTAAAAGTTTAAAATTATAAAAAGGTGTAGAATTAATTCTTGTATATTAATTCATAATTAATAAAAAGTAATAAAGTACGTATTTTAATAACATTTATTGTAAATAAAATATTTTTAATGGAAATTTTCCAATTAATTTCTTCATTGAAAAACAAAAGTAACTAATGTTATATTTTTTGAAATACTATCCATATTTATTTGAAATTATGTGGATACCTAATGAAGTTTCCAAAGCAGATCAAATTATACTCCCTTCGTCCTAGTGAAAGCTATCCAACTTTCATTTTTCGTTTGTCCCAATGAAAGTTATTCATTCTTTTTTTTTTTGTAACTATTTCCTTTCACATTTCATTATATTCTTTTCTCTCTCAATCACATCACCTCGAATACATTCACTTATTATATTAGTATTTCTTAACCTCCGTGCCCGAAGCTCATGGAGAGCTTTTCCCGAGACGGAGGGAGTACGTGCTAGTTTTAGTATTATTTTGTGTTTCATTATATAATTTATTGATACAAAATAATATTATGTTAAAAGGTGATTAACATATATCTCATAATAATAAAAATAATACGGAGTATACGTTAAAAATTCAATAAAATGGAGCCTTATTTTTGTAGGAGTAAATGGTGGTGGTGGGAAATGGGAATACATTATACTTCATCCGTCCACTAAAAGTGTGCTTATTTCTTTTTTTTGGTCCACAAAAAATGTGCTTATTGTATTTAAATAGTTAACTTTTGAATATTTTTTCTATTTTATTAATAAAATTGAGTATGTATCAACAATATTCTTTACTCGTTACTTCACATATCTTTTTTATAATTAAAATATGATTTTTTTTAAAAACATGTAAAAAAAAGTGAGTACACTTTTAGTGGATAGAGGGAGTATATAACAATGAAGTTTACGATGGTGGGCTGGGCACATTATATCAACACCTGAAATGCAATACTATTTTTATTTTTATTTTTGGAAACAGCAAATAACATAATGTAATTAATACAACTTACCCAGTTTCAATGAAAGCTATCCAACTTTTCTTTTTTGTCCGTTTCAATGAAAGCTACACATTCCTTTTTTTTATAATTATTCCCTTTTACATTTATATATATTTTTCTCTCTTCCAATCACATCACATCTAATACATCTAATTATTATATTAGTATTTTTTAAGCCCCTTGCCCTAGTATTTTTAAGACAAAGCAACCAATTATCTAATACATCTAATTATTCCCTTGCAACTGCCTATATTTTTTATTACTCACTCCACACGTTTATAAACTTTCATTTTTTATAAATATTTTTTATTTTTACACTTCATTTTATATTTACTTTTCCTCTCTATCTTCACTTCTCTCTCAATCACATTATTTATATTATATATATTATTTAATCACTTTTTTTTAATTCATATGCTAAAATGTAACGAAAAATTTATAGACGAACAGAGAGTATAACGATATACTTCCTAGATACCATAATAACTTTGATATGTAGATAGTCATATATATATATTAAAAAAGTCTAATAATGACTAGAATTTTAATTTAAAAGTATGAACTTTTATGTACTATATATAAAGTAAGAATGAACCAAAAAATAATGATATTTGATATAGGGTTAACTGTGAAAAAAAAAAATCATGACCATTTTTTTTTTCTTTATAATTCGATACACCATCTTTTTAAGTTTTACAATTTGAAGCATGTGTTTATTTTTTGGCAACACGTAAATGATGTATATACTGAAGCTACATTAAGGTGCTAATGTCCACGTAAATGTTATGACTGATGAATAAAATATCATTTTTATTTTAAAAATATTTTTAAGTAAAAATAATATGCAAAATATCACATTGTTTTTTGTGAACGATAATTTGGAGGACGTAGTCCTATTTTTTTTTATTAATTTTTTTAGTTTTGGGAAAAATTGATAATAATTAAATAGATTTATAATTTTTTTTTAAATAGTATTGTTTTTAATTTAAAAGAGTTTTTTAGTACTATTTTTAGTTAAAAACGTTTTAAGATTTTAAAAAATAAATTATTTATTATTCGTGACATTTATGTAGCACCTCGGTGGCAGCTCTGATAACACATTCGTGATTTAATTGTTGTTAGAAAATTGACAGATGCATTAAATTGTAAAACTTAAAAAGTTGATGTATCAAATTGCAAAGAAAAAAAAAGACATTTTATAATTGATAAACACCCTAAAAATCATGATTTTTTTTTTTTTTTTTTTTGTAATTAACCCTTTTATATAAAATTTTATGTATTGTGAAATAAAATTTATAAATTATTTTCATTTTAAGTGTGAAATTAATTGTCCTTAAAAGAAATATGTGTGCATTATTATGAAACTGTGGGAGTACTACTCCTTTATAATTACCGTAACATTATACAACCACTTTCGAACTAAAAGTCTTATTATCCCTTTTCGAAAAAAAAAAATTCAAAATGTTGCTAATTTTATCGTCATTTAATTTATTCCTCTACAGTTTTTTCTCGAGTCTCCTAATTCACCTCATCATAATCTATGGTATATCAGAGATAATTAAAAACATTAAAAGAGTTGAAGAAAATTATATATATATATATATATATATATATATATATATATATACCAATGATTTTTTAAGTGGAGGTATATTGAAAATGAAATCATTAAAGGAGTTACAAGTTTCTCCCAATGATTTGGTGCCCGTTGATCGGCTAAAAGAAATCATACTCGGGGCGATCAAAGATAAGTTCGAGGAAAGTTCTAAATCTTCATTCACCTATATCAAGCCTTACACGAAGAGGATTGACAGTTTGAAAATGTTAACTGGTTATCAACCTCCAAAGTTGCAGCAGTTCGATGGCAAGGGTAATCCAAATCAACATATTGCTCACTTCGTGGAGACCTGCAACAATGTCGGCACGTCTGGAGATCATTTGGTGAAGCAATTTGTGCGCTCTTTAAAGGGCAATGCATTTGATTGGTACATCGATTTGGAGGCCAGTTCGATAGACAGTTGGGAGCAAATGGAACAAGAATTTCTCAATCGATTTTACAGCACTCGTAGAACGGTTAGCATGCTTGAATTGACGAACACTCGTCAATCAAAGGAAGAGACGGTGATCGATTACATAAATCGATGGAGAAATCTAAGTCTAAATTGCAAGGATAAATTGACTGAAGCTTCAGCTATCGAGATGTGCATCCAAGGAATGCAGTGGGGTCTTCGATATATCCTTCAAGCAATTCGACCAAGATCATTCGAGGATTTGGCTACTAAGGCTCATGACATGGAATTGAGCATGTCTACAAGTGGATTTGAAGGGCCACTATCTCAAGAGTGGGGGCAAAGGAAAACGAGTTTGAAGGAGTTGCAACGAAAGCAATACCCATTTCTAGACTCAGACATCCCCGAAATTTTCGATGACTTGATCAAGAATGATCTCATTGAACTGCCAGAAATGAAACGACCCGATGAGACTGGGTGAACGGACGACCCCAAATATTGCAAGTACCATCGATTAGTAGGACATCCAACCCAAGACCGTTTTATACTTAAAGAGAAAATTACGCGTCTAGCCAAAGAAGGGAAGATCTTGCTAGAAGTAACTGAAACAACGGCGAATCACGTCACAGTTGAAGACAATCAAATTAAGGAAGTTTACACAAACGGCGCCTACAAATTGAATTCTGAAGACGACATATACATTTATCCCATAACAGAATGTTTTTGAAACGCTACTACACGTAAAGAAAACAAGTATTCTCCATAATGTACGAGTCTAAACTGCTTATTACTCCTGGTCCGCATGAGTCTAAACTGTGTACGACAACCACCAAAGGTAAATACATGTGGTTAAACTGTTAACTTACTCCACTAAAGGCATTTTAAGTGGTTAAATAATTAAATCCCTACTTTGTCAAAAGTAGTTAAAGAATAGTCACTCCTGGCCCGCATGTGCGAAATCATTTGAAAGTAATTCGCAATTCGTCCACATCAAAGACAAACGTTCTCGTGAACGAAATGCGAGAGTGCAAATTGTAGACAAGCAAAATTCAATTAATTTGGGCCTACAAAGCCCAATAAATCAAGTTAAAATTTCAGACGGGCCTCTAAAGTCCGGTAAATTAATACGGGTCTTTGAAGTCTAGTAAATCAAGACGGGCCTCTAAAGTTCAACAAATTCAAATCGAGCCTCTAAAGTTCAATAAATCAAATCGGGTCCAAATCTGGTATTTTGAGTCCATCAAGTAATTCAGCCCAACACCAAGTTGTAGATAAGATTTGACTAAGTCCTAACTATTTAGCACAAATATCTCCAGTCCATTAGATTTGGCCCATAAAAGCCCTAGGTTCTACACCTATAAATAGGGACCTCATTCCACTCATTTGATCATCAGAAGTCAGAAGCATTCAAAGCTCTAAAATTCTCTACAGAGATTTTAGAGTGTTTTTCAGCAGTCGGAGGAGCTTCAAAGGCGTTCTTCGTGCAAAGCGGCGAGAAGTAGCGTTCGGGTGGAGATTAAGGTGTTAAGCCCCTCAATTCGGTGTTTCTTCAAGGAAGAGGTGCTTCGTGGATCTTCATCGACGTTCGTCCCGATAAGTCCCGGATAAGTTCCGAAAAGTCCCGAAAACCCGATAAGTCCCGGAAAAGTCCCGATAAGTCCCGAAAATCAACGTTTAATCCAAAATATGGCATCAAGCCCTTGGATTAACGTTACAAAGTCCCAAGTTCAAGAACGATCTTCAACGACGTTCATCCCAAAAGTCCCTAAATTCAACGTTTAATCCAAGTTACAAAGTCCCAAGTTCAAGAACGATCTTCAACGACGTTCATCCCAAAAGTCCCTAAATTCAACGTTTAATCCAAAATACGGCGCCAAACTCTTGGATTAATGTTATAAAGTCTCAAATTCAAGATCGAAGAGGATTCGGCTGCGGATCCAACTCCAAAAGCTCAAGAAATTAAAGAAGTTCAAGAAGAGAGAATCAGAGGAGAAATTAGAGATTGTAACCCGCAATATTCATCGGTTTAATCCGAAAATTAAATACATTGTATTGCATTTTCGCGTTTTTATATTTAATTCACGAAATTTGTGTTTACAAATTGGCACGCTCGGTGGGACGATTTTCGCTCTTCATCTCCACTCTCCAAGGATTCATATATGCAGAATTTCATGGGGCATGTCAAATTCACCATTGGGGGCATGCTAAATCACCTTTTGAGTTCTACATCAAGATTTGGAGATCAAGTCGCATTCGACATAAATCTCTACAACAGATCTCGAGGGGGCATTTATAGACACTTTAATTTTATCATATTTGAAAGTGTTAAATATTGTGTAAATTCTAATTTTGGAGATAAGAATATAAAATAATATCTTCAAAATTTGATTTGCGGGTATATTTTGCTCCTCTTTTCTAGGATAGTGAAAATAAAATTTCAAGAGGTAGATGGAATAAGTCAGTCACGACTCCATTAACTCCGTCAAATCAAAATCCGGAACAAATCGTTGAGACCCCGGTATGAAATTATGTTTAGAGGGTGGAATCAAGAGATCAACGAGAGAGTTGTAACTCAAATTTTTTAATAAAAATATGTTTACCTTATTTTTATCACCATTCTTTTATGCATATTTTGAGGTGTTTAAATTTATTGGTTTACACACCTCATCATAATCTATGGTATATCAGAGATAATTAAAAACTAGGGGTGGTTCGGTACGGTATACCGATAATACTGAACCATACCGTTATCATACCAAAAATTTCGATATTGAAAAAATTCATACTGTTACCGTACCGAAATTTCGGTATACCGTAATTTCGGTATACCGAAATTTTCGGTATGTAAAAATTCATACCGATACCGTACCGTAATTTCGGTATACCGAATTTTCGGTACGGTATATCGATATACCGAAATACCGCGGTATGATCATTTTCCATACCGTTACCGTACCGAAAATTTCGGTACGATATCATACCGTACCGAAAATTTCGATATTTTTCGGTATGAAAAGCTCGGTATACCGAAATTTCGGTATATTTACCCACCCCTATTAAAAACATTAAAAGAGTTGAAGAAAATTAAAAAAAAAAAAAATATATATATATATATACCAATGATTTTTTAAGTGGAGGTATATTGAAAATGAAATAGGATCGGAAAAATAATAAAAATTAATGATTACGAATAAAATTTAGAAACTAAAAAAAATAAAATCGGAACGAAGGTTATATTATATGGAGTATATTTTTAATGTCACAACGTAACAAATTCGATATACGCGTGATTTTTTTATGCTTAAGCATAACATATCTATAAATAAAATCAAAGTTTACCTTATTTAAGTCAAGTGACTTTAATTATCATCTTACAGTATCTCATTTTAAAATGGAGGAAATGATTTATTGAAATTGAATGGTCAAAGTTGACTTAACATGCATGCACAATTTCATGATGCAAAATTTAGAGTTGACATTTTGGTTTTAACATGCTTCGCAATAATCATTATATGGTGCATGAATTTATAAGAACAATCCCAATATTTTTATTTAAAGTGGAGTTGCTTTAATTTGAAAACTTCAATCGATTCCAGTATATATATAAATCATGTTCTGAACTTTAGCATATTTATTTTTATGTGGTCTTTGAAATACATATTTTGAGAAATCAAATTCAATTAATTAATAAGTTTGATCGATTTTGATAGATTTGACCAATGATGATATGTTGGTGCCATGCGTATTTTTTTATGGAGGTAAACAATTCATAAATATAATACTCTCTCTAAGTTAATAATTTTTTCAGGTCCCAACTTGAGCCCCATTAGTAAATTAATAATTTTGATTTAATAAAATAATATTTTTATTGACCGTTATATAAATATATGATCCTATCACCATCATAATTAAAAAGATAATTAGAATAATTTAGTAAAATATGAATCTATTACTCGAACAGCAACAAAAGTATAAAAAAAATTATGTTACAGTGTCTCTTTTTTAAATGGAGGAAATTATATATTTTTACTAAATTGAATGGTCAAACTTGAGTTAATTAACATGCAGATATTCATGATGTAAAATATAGAGTTGACTTTTTGCATGTAACATGCTTCGCAATAATCATGATCCGGTGCATCCGTGCATACAATACTAATAATTTTATTTAGGTAAAGTCTAGTATGCACTCGAGTGCATGCTGTGCACCCTAGTCCATGTGCACTTTTCAGTGTACTGACTTACACTTTTTGGTAATGGTGTTGCACTTTTCAATTATTACTTATTTACCAAAAAGTGTAAGTCAGTAAACTGAAAAGTGCACATGGACTAGGGTGCACAGCATGCACTCGAGTCCATAGCAGAACAACCCTTTTATTTAAACTGGCCGGGTTTACTTTAATTTGAAAACTATAATCGATTCGATAGTATATATAAATCATGTTCTGAACTTTTAGAACATTTGGTGTTTGAGATATATTTTGAGAATTTCAATCTCACCGCCTAGAATCCGTTTAAAGTTAGAGTTAAGTTAAGTTAGGTATAGATCGACCTTTCAAATACTAATTCACGACGACTAACAATAATAATTTTTGTAGTTTTCGTTTTTAAATACTAATTCATCCATCTGAATTCATTATGATCATTTTTTGTCACGAATTTTAATGAATATTGATAAATTTATATGTAAAGTAGATAAAATGGGAGTATGATGTTGTATGGACGTGTGATCCATTTATAAATAATGTGTTTGTTTATGAATAAAATGAATGTCAATTTAAGTAAATAAATGAAAATTGAAGGGTGTAGTGTAGATGAAGTACAACTAAATAACACAAATATTTTTTAATCCAATAAGTTGGACTGATTTTGAATTTAATTCAGACAGATTACACATTTTGATTTCGGTCCAATAAGTATGCTCAATTTTTTTTGAAAGCAAGTATGCTCAAATTTAAAAAATGGTTCTTTTACCTATAATCACATATCACCATACAAGTCAACACATATTTGAATTTGAATTTTTCTTTTTATTGTAATATGTGATATAATTAAACACTTGTTATTAATTAGTGTTATATGTATGTAGATGAAAACAATATTATCGTTTTTTTGTTATTAATAATAGTATTATTCTCGTGTTATTCATATAATAGTAGCTAGTATTATTTTTTTGTTATGTGTATGTAGATGAAAATAATATTATGTGTTATATAGTTATACATTTTTCCCAGATAAACGTTGAAACTAGCGAGTACTGAGAATGTAGAAACTTCCAACTAAAAAGCAACTTATGTGCCATGCCCTAGTGTTTCCACTTTTTCCCAATTAATGCAACATAAATATTACTTGTGGGCTCTAAAACTATTTCAATTATTAACAGGCAGCTAGATAAATTAAGTAATATTTTAAGAATGAATATATAAATACATTTCATTAGGTACTATTATATGTGTATGAGATAACCATGCACTCATTTGCATTTTTTTTTTAAAAAATTTGTTAATTATTTTTATTAAATAACATTATATATTATTACTACTCTATTATATCCATTGAGCTATACTAATTACTTTCATCGAACAACATTA
This sequence comes from Galeopsis tetrahit, assembly GCA_963675135.1. NCBI lineage: Eukaryota > Viridiplantae > Streptophyta > Magnoliopsida > Lamiales > Lamiaceae > Galeopsis > Galeopsis tetrahit. Next base: position 42,338,096 of record OY776124.1, read on the forward strand.
ATTGATTAGTATTAAAAATTATTTCGTTTTAAAACAATTCATGAGGAGAAGCAGTGGTTTGATCCATTTACAGAACATTAAAATTAACGTTTTGATCTTGAGCAAAAGGAAAAAAAAGTAATTAAATGTATTTTAAGTTCCTTTAGTTGAATGTACGTAATAACATCCTAGAAAACGATGATTGCACCACATGTAGTGCAGCAAGTGGAATTCAAATTAGAGTGAAAGCTATAGGATCCCGTGCTGTATATCATTGTCCTATTTAATACTCACTTCGTTCATCTGTAATTTTTTTGGGCAAGTTGGATTAAGATGGAAAAAATAAAATAAGATAGAATTTATTAGAATTACACTTTTCATTATCTGACTTTAAAATTACTTATATGTGAATTGATTGATTGTAGTTTAAAAAAGTTTAGAATATTTAATCCAAAAGTAGTTTGAATAGTGAAGTTTATACAATTTTTTGGCAAATATTCCAAAATTGCCCTTTTATGCATGTTTGGATAGTGGAATTCATATTTGTAAAATTGTAATTATTTTAGTGTGTAAAAACATTATAGTCAAACCACATAATTTTTATTCTCCAAAACTAATTAACTCACTCTTACCTTCTGGACTAATAAACATGCATATAGGTAATTAGGTGGGAAAATAAAATCGGACCATTATTAATCTCTGGCTAAATTTCAACAAACCAAACACGGAAATTCTATAGATAAAATAAGATTTCCAGTCTAATCCAATAAATCAAATTGGTTCATATAGTACAAGTGATGTGATTGAAAGAGGAAAAGAGATAGAGAAAAAAAAATGTAAGAAAAAAAAAATTAAAAGATATTTATCAAAAAAAGTATGAAAAGTTTATAGACAAACAAATTAAAATGACAAAATAAAAAATTTATAGACGAATGGAAAAAGTATAAACTTACATTTATAAATTATTGTTTTTAATTTCACAACACAATTTTTTATTGCACAAAATATAAATTCATAATGTAACCATGAGTTTTATATCGCACGATACGGTGTACTTGCATTAGATCAAAACATGAAAACTTGTCCCCATTTCTTGAAAATGCATCCAGTTTCCTCTCACTATTGTTTGTGGTGGCCCTTCAAATTTAACACCCTCTCTCTATTTTATTTCAAATATTATACTCCCTCCATTTCATAAAAGTCTTCACACTTTTTTTTCGTTCATTCCACAATACTCTGCACATCCTTAAAATAAAAATTTATCTATAAACTACACCTCACAATATACACAATTTAAAAAAAATATCATTACTTTTAGATGAACACATACGTACAAATCAATTATTTTATTTATTATATATATAATAGTTTACAAAATTACCCTTAAATATTCTACTCATTATTAACTTTCTTAAAACGTGTGAATGTGTGATCTCCCTCATGTGAAGACTATTTCAGGACGGAGGAAGTACTATATTTCTCTTCAAATTTTGTATGCAAGTACTTATTTTTTGTACTTTTAAACTTAATATGTATTTCCTCTATTCCAGTGAAACCTGCCCAACTTTTCTTTTTTGTCCCAGTGAAACCTACCCAACTTTTCTTTTTCGTCGCCCCAATAAAAGTTTCTCATTCCTATTTTAGTAACTATTCTCTCTCACATTTCATTATATTCTTTTCTCTCTCAATCACATCACCTCTAATACAACTACTTATTATATTAGTATTTCTTAATTTTCGTGCCTGGAGCTCATGGGGAGCTTTCCCCGGATGGAGGGAGTATATCACAAAATTGAAATAATATGCAAGGGAGGGAGTATAAGTTAATAAGTGGAATTATACATGTTATCTATTTCTTCTCTCATGTATGATGGAGTATCTCATTAGGCTGCCTGCTACTTGTACTACAACTATTTGTAATGCCTTTGTTTTCAACATCCCATGATAGCTTTACACAAACTCTACCTCCTCCATTATCTTATCTTCTATCTGCCCACTTCCATTCTTCTACTATTATTTCTCTCTCCCTCTCTCCTTTTCATCAAATTTATATATTCCAATAATTTTGCAACAAATTAAGCAGCTATATGGCTCTTGAAACATGGTTGATGAAGGTGAAGAAAACCATCTCCCATGGCTTCGCCACCCCACCCACTACAAAACCCAAGAAATCAAACGTCGCCGTTTTGGCCTTCGAGATCGCCGGCCTCATCTCAAAGCTTCTCCATCTCTGGCAATCTCTCTCCGACAAAAACATCGCCCGCCTCCGCTCCGAATCCATATGCCTTGAAGGTGTTCGTAAAATTGTCTCAAACGACGACGCCTTCTTATTAGGCCTTGCTTGCGCTGAATTGGTCGAAAATCTCAGATTGGTCTCCAAATCAATCTCACGGATCTGCAAGAAATCCCAGGATCCAACCCTCGGATCTTTCGATACTTTTTTGGACGAATTCGCCAATACGGGACGCGATCCCAACAACTGGCTTCTTACCTCCAAAGAAATGGAGTTCAAAGTTAAGAAGCTAGAAGAATACGTTGCAACAACAACCGCACTGCACAGAGAAATGGGCGAGCTACTAAGCCTCGAAAACGCCTTGAAGAAATCTCCATCATCAATGGAGCTACGCCAGAAAATCTTATGGCAGAGGCAACAAGTGAAGTACTTGAAGGAGAAGTGCTTATGGTCTCGAAGCTTCGACACCGTCGCGTCGTCCCTTGCCCGATTCGCCTTCACCGTGCTCGCAAGAATCAAGCTCGTCTTCGGCGTCGTCCCGCCGTCCCTGCCCCGCTCCCTCTCGTCCACTTCCGCATTAGTACACCCCTCCTCCGAAAACCCGACATTCGTGTCGGGCCCGTTAACGAAGGAGGGTTACGATTCGTTTTTCGAGTCGAATTCCGCGGTGATCCACAACCCACCGCGGACGACCCTCGGTAGTGCAGCACTATGTCTGCACTACGCGAATCTGATCATCGTCATGGAGAAGATGATCAGATCGCCACAGTTAGTGGGGGTGGATGCGCGAGACGATCTCTACTCGATGCTACCGAATAGCGTTCGTTTCGCCCTGCGGTCTCGACTCAAAGGGGTCGGGTTTTCGGCGTGTGATCCGCGTCTTGCTACCGAGTGGAGAGACGCTTTGCATAAGATTTTGGGATGGTTGTCTCCACTTGCACACAACATGATCAAATGGCAGAGTGAAAGAAGCTTCGAGCAACACAATTTTTTACCAAAAACTAATGTTGTTTTGCTGCAGACACTATTTTTTGCCAATCAAAACAAGACTGAAGCAGCCATAACTGAGCTCCTTGTGGGCCTCAATTATATCTGGAGATTCGAAAGAGAGATGAATGCAAAGGCCATATTCAACGGATCATACCTCATCACTCCTAGTTAATTAATTGGAGTGTGAATCCGATTTCACATAAACTCTGTTTTTCTAATGTCACGGTTATGCATATGAATTATTACTGTTGTGCATATAAAGTATCAACGCTTATATGCATAATTATGATAATTCGTGTACACATTTCAGATACTTGGAAAAAAAAAGTTGGTACAAGTTTTTGTCAATTAATTGTCATTTAAATTTGGTGAGAAAATTGTGGTGTGATTGAAGATCTGTGAGGATAGTTTTGTTCCTAACCCCTGATCTGTAATTTGTAATGTATATTATTTTTGTAAATGTCCCCCCGAGGCTTGAATGATTTCTTGATCCGATGAAAAAAGAATAAATAAATAAATATATCATCATCATCATATGCATTAGCATGTGAACATATTCTTCTTAGCCATGCATTGGTATTATTAGACGTGGAACACTTGGATCCATATTTGTTGTAGACTGATCATGACAACATATTTATTAATTATGGTCCAAATAATAAACATTGTCTCACTCCTATAATAACTTTTATAATAAGTACATGGACACGCATATTAAAAATTTAAAATGTGTAGTAATGAGTACAATTTTAAGGGATGATTTTGTAAATAAAGAAATAAGTTCACTTGTATGAATGTATGTATGAATTAAAAAATAATTTCATTTTGTATAATTTTTTTTTTTTTTTGTGGATTAGGTGGAGGGCATGTTTGGTATTGATAAGTTTTCAAAAATTAATTTATTTATAAAACACAATCTCTTGTAAAATGATCTCATGTGAATTGTGAAACTTATTAAAATATATCAAGTGGGAAGAAGGAAAATATTGAAAGAGAATCGGCCAAGATCCAATTTATTTGAATTCATTTTATAATCAATCTAATAAATAAATAAAAAATACTCCTTTTATTTTTATTTTATAAAAGAGTACATCGTTCCGGGGTTCAATGGTGGCCAGCCAAACATGCATGTTCTCATTGGGCCTTCACAATTTTATCACTTTTTTTTAATTTGGAAATAATATAATGTTTTCTTTCTTTAATTGCCCTCTTTTATGAATCTTGGGATTTGATAAGGTTAAGAATTGCCTTTTATTTTCTATTATGTCCTACACAACACAATGTCCACTTACCTTACATGTACTTTGCCCTTTTAGAATTTGCTGCAGTTTTTTGTTTTTCTTCTTGAGCTCCAATTAAAGTAAAGTTTATCTATTCTTTGCCAAATTTACCCCTAATCATTCCTATAAGGAAAAAGAAAATGTAATTTTTAATTTATATCAATATTTGAGTCAACCCATTTCATGGAAGGTAATGATGATGAGAGCTCAAATTTAATCGAGATATGAAATTATTTGTAATATAGAGATTATCAGTGTCTCAAATAAGTATTACAGTAGTTGATTAAAAAATCACTTGAAAAAGAGGTGTCCGTTAAACCTATTATACGAAGTGGAGTAGGTAAGAGTGAGAAATATCAAATTGTATTGACGAATGAGACTATGAGGAAAGGAAGTGCTTTGGTTCCTTACAGTTTTAGTAAAAAACAGTGTAAAATGAAAATTGTGGTGTACATGATTACTGATGAAGCCTCTTTTCAAGCTGTCGAAGGGAAGGGTTTGTACGTATTGTTCATGAATTACAATAAGGATTTAGAATCCCTGATTGAAAGAAAGTTGCAGGTATGATTTACGATTTATTTTTAGTACAGAAAACTAAGATAAAATCTATGATTGGTGGCCAAAGATCTAGTATCACCACTAATACTTGGACATCTATTCAAAACATGAATTACATGGTCATAACAACTCATTTTTTAGATAGTGAATGAAAATTGTATATAAGGATTATTAATTTCACAAAAATCAATAATCACTGGAGAAGAAATTGACAAGATGGTTGAGGTTTGTTTGAGAGAGTGGGAGATATAAGTTTTTTAAGTTGTACGGAGTAGTTGATAATGCATCTTCTAATCATACTACTATTGATTACTTGAAGAAGTGAATGAAAAGTGAAAATACATTGTTGTTTTTAGGGAAATACTTGCATTTGAGGTGTGCGTGTCATATTCTTAACTTCATTATTAATGATGATTTGAAAGAGCTTAGTACATTTATTAAATGCATAAAGAATGCAGTTAGTTTTATTCATTCTTCCCCTTAAAGGTTGAATAAATTTATAGAGTTTGTTGTGTTTGACAAGTTTACTAGTATGTCAAGTGTGTCAGTGGTGTCAAAATTAGGTGGAATGCAACTTATAAAATGATTTATGCTGCATTAAAGTTTAAGAGGATGTTGGATAAGATGTTTGGAGAATTGGTACCTTTTATTAATATTTTCATTAAAAAAAAAAGTTTTTTAAGAGGTAGCACTAAAATGTAAAAGGGTGTGTAAAAAGCTCCTTAGAGTTATTCCCCCTAATATGAATCCCTGAGAGCATGATTGGTATGATGGAATGAAAATATGACTGAATGAAATGAACTCATGAATGGAATGAAGAAAGGAATGAAATAGGAACGTCAATTCTTATGATTGGTATGAATAAGGAATGAAGTGTAACATTACTTAAATTATTATTATTATTAATTTTTGTTGTTGATATTATTTATTATTATTATTGAGTGTTTAATTATTTTTATCGTTAATAAATATTTTTATAATTATTATTTTTTACTATATGTATAAATAATTTTTTTATTATATATTATTATTAATTTTTAAAATTTATTATTTTATTATTTATGATATATTATTATTTATTTAATAATCATAATATTAATTTTTAAAATTATTAATATTATTATTTTAAAAAAGTAATAATGGCATTTTGTATAATAATAATAATAATTAAAAAAAGGTTTATTTCTAATGATATGGAATATATAAAACCATGGGGTATGGAAGGACTGGTCATTCCTTTATTCATTCTTCCCCTTGAAGTATTTGGAAATGGAATTCATTCCTAATTGATTCCTACATACCAATCATGTCGTTAGTTTTTATTGTCAATGCTTTAGACCAGAGAAACATGCTTCAAATTATCAAAATTAGTGTCAAAAAATTAGATGGTACTTCTTGGAAAATTCAAGATTTCATTGATACAATGAAAAATATTGAGTAACTTTGTGGACGGGGTATAAGAGAATTAGCGATACCTTCGTTGTTGAGAGAAGGGTGCTAGTGGAAATGGTGCTAGTAGTGGTGGTGGGTTTTTTTTTTTTTTTTATGAATTGTTTGATGATGTGAAAGCACAAAATGAAGAAGAACAACTTCAAGATATATTCAACAAAGTGGATAAGTACCTAGTCAATGAGATTAAAAAACGTTATAATCAAATTTTCAATGTTTTGGAGTGGTTGACACGTATTTTTTAATACTCGCCTCTCAAGTATAAGAGGTTTCTCGTAGTAATAGTAAGTCCCCGATTAAATATCGAATTACGGGACTAGATTGCTCGTGTATCCTTAATGTTATACGTCGTCACCTAATTATAGTGATGAACCATTGGTTGAGCGATTACAACTAAATGCAAAATTCAATAAAATAAATATTAATGAAGAAAAACAAGTAAAATGGTAATCAAATAGCTAAGTCTAAGGTCCTAATTTTTGAGTCATGAAAGGGGAAAATGGAGGGTATATAATACTCCCTCCGTCCCAGGATTGTTTGCACCAAAAATGGGGCACGCAAACTAAGAAAAAGGTGTAATGAGTGAAGAGTTGAGGGGTAATTTTGTAAACTTTTATGAATAAAGTAAAGTGAATGATTGGATTGAGGGTAAAAGTAATGGCATTTTGTGTAAATATGTGAATATTGTGAGGGTGGGGTTTATGAAAAAGTTTCCTTTTTGGGTAGTGCAAACAATTGTGGGACGGACGAATAAGGAAAGAGTGCAAACAATTGTGGGACAGAGGGAGTATAATTAACAAAAAAAATAGTGAGCAATCACAACGAATTTGTCTATGCATGAACGTATTGAGTGAGTAAGATTCTCAAAACCTAACTATTTTCTTTTGATGAAATGGGCATGGGCTTGATTAATTGGAGTAGGCCTCCCCCACTGAATGGCGGAACCAATATTAAAAATGGGCCCAAAACAAATTCGGCTACTTCACATTGGGTACGACTATATGCACCTCCATCTTTGTAAAGGACACTCTTCCTTCAATTTATTAATTTAATAATAATATAAAAAATCTAAAATACTCTTTAAATAAAATACCGCCACTAAAAATGTACTACCACTACTAACTACACTCCCCTTTTAACATTTAAATCCTGACCATAATTGCAGCAACCACCACCATCACTTCCGACCACCGTTGCTACCACCACTTCCAACCGTTAACTTCATCCAAACGAAAAAAAAAATTAGAAATCTCTTTTTTTTTTTATATTTTTCGACACATGCACCAGGGTCGACCATATACACTTTCGTTGACAAATTGTTGTCGACGAGAATGAATATTTTCGATCAACTATTGTCGAAAAAAAAAATCAATTTTTCTTTAAATTTTCGACAATATTTGGTCGAAAATATACACTCTCGTCTATAATAATTTGTTGACAAAAATGTATGTGGATGACCCTGGTGTGTTGAAAATTAAAAAAATAAGAAAAATACAAACATGTGCTACTGCTGGGTTGCGCAGAGGGACGGTGGGGAGCGGTGGGAGAGTGGGTGGGGGATGGGGAAGGAATTATAATGCAGAAAAGGAAAAGGAAATACTAGAAAGAAAGTGGGAGGGAGAAGGGAGAGAAAGGAGGCGGCGGGGACAGGGGTGGGTTATGGGTAGAGGAGTAAGTTGAGAAAATGGAGAGTTCATCTAACATTCTTTTAAGGGCAATTCTTACCGTAGTCACATTTTACAAAGTGACTACGCAGTCACTTTGTCGAAGCGCGTCATGTGGCGTCGTAACCGTAAAAACGACCTGCTACTTGTCATATAGGTTTCAATTATTTTTAGCATTATTTAAATTATATTTTATTATTTACTATATTACTCTTATTTTTAAATTTTATTTATATTTTACCTGCACCCATTAATTTAATGAGTGCACCCCCTAATCATATTTTTACTATAATTATCTGCACCCGCTCATTTAATGAGTTCACCCCCAAATCATTTCTTTTTTACAACAGTTATCTACACCCGCTCATTCTATGAGTTCACCCCGAAATTATTTTTTACCACAATTATCTGCACTCGCTCATTTTATGAGTTCACCCCCAAATTATTGTTTTGCCACGGTTATTTGCACTCGCACATTTTATGAGTGCACCCCAAAATATTTTTTAAAAAATAATCACATTTAAAAGACTATATTATCCTTTTATTATTTTACATAAAATATAATAAAATAAACTCTAAAAAATCAATTCACCACCAAATCAATCATATTTAAAAAAAAAGCGTAAAAATATAATTAATAAAAAACTATCGAAATTAGTCACAAATCTCAATTTTTTTCTTTTTAATTTTTCTTCCCCCTCCTCTTTTTATTTTTTCTTCCCATTTTCAATTTTTTTTTTTCAAATGTTTTATTTCCTTGTTTTTTTTCTTTTCCTTTTTAAATTTTCCTGTCTTTCTTTTCCGTTTTTTGCATGTGTATTTTTAAAATTTTAATACAAAATAATATTATAGGTATAATTTTATTAAAGTCGATCGGCGGTGCACCTAAATTTTAATTTTAATTTGATGAGTAAAGGACCTGCCGGAAATTCATGCATGTCGGCGGGTGACCAAGCCACCGCCATGCCCGACCACCCCCTCGACGGCGACGACGGCGCTTCGGTCTCGGCCGCTGAAGCCCGAGACCCCTCCTCGAATCGCAATCGCGATTCTTCACTTCCATAATAATCGACATAATCTTCCATCTCGGCCACGATCCATGGCGGCCGAACACTACAAAAAAGAGTTGTTTTACCGACAGAAATAGAGACGGAAATTCGATCGGTAACAGTGTTTTCCGACGGAAATACCGACGGAAAAATTCCGTCGGTGCCAACCTCGTCGGTAAGTCTTACCGACGATTTTTTTTTCTTTTTTTTTTAATTACCGACAGAATTTTTTTTTTTAATTACCGACGGAATATTCCGTCGGTAAAACAATATTTAAAAAAAAAATTAACCTGAGCCCAGGCCAACGGGGTGGCCCAGCCCGACCCACACCCAGCAAGGCCCGCGAGGGCCCGAAGTTAATTGGAGAATTTAAGCGGCATGCATGGGACTCGAACCCGGGTGTGTGGGCGCATAGTGGGGAGCATCCACCACTCGGACAAGTCTGTTTTTCGTTGATAATTGTAATATTAATTGTATACGTACTCATTTTCGACCCAATTTTTTTTTAAACAATTCACAAAATTAATTTCTTTCTATATTACTATAACTAAATTTGTGATTTATAACTAATTTAAATTTAATTTTTTTAATTTATATATAGTAAATCTAATTTGTTTATTTTTTGATTAAAATTCTAAATAGTTCATATTATTATACATGGCTTACTCTTTTTTAAAAAAAAATTATTTAATAATTGAACATTCTTTTACTTATATTAATCACTATATTTGTGACTTATAACTATTGTATATGTGTGAATCTTATTTTCAAATAGTATATTAATAATTTAATGTATGCATGCATCATATTTTTATTCAAAACAAGTTAAACAACAAATTCCTTTAATAATTAACATCCTTTCACTTATATTAATCACTAAATTTGTGACTTATAATTATTGTAATATTAACTTTTTAATTTATAAATTATAAATGTAATTTTTTTGGGAAGAATAAAAAGTTTGGAATAAAAATTGAAAATGGGAAGAAAAATTAAAAAGAAAAAAAATTGAAATTTGTGCCTAATCTCGATAGTTTTTTTAATTATGTTTTTACGATTTTTTTCTAAAAATATGAGTGATTTGGTGGTGAAGCGACGGTAACTCGGCAATGACTCGGTTGTAGATTGTAAATGTATAAATTAGGGTTGATTTTATTATATTTTGTGTTAATTAATAAAAAAATAATATAGACTTTTAAATGTAATTATTTAAAAAAAATATATTTTGGGGTGAACTCATAAAATGAGCGGGTGAAGATAATTGTGGTATAAAAATAATTTGGGGGTGAACTCATAAAATGAGCGAGTGTAGATAACTTTGGTAAAAATATAATTTGGGGGTGAACTCATAAAATGAGCGGGTGTAGATAACCATTGTAAAAAAAGAAATGATTTTGGGTGAACTCATAAAATGAATGGGTGCAGATAACTATGGTAAAAAATGATTTGGGTGAACTCATAAAATGAATGGGTGCAGATAACTATGGTAAAAAATGATTTGGGGTGAACTCATAACATTAGCGGGTGTAGATAATTGTTGTAATAAATTATTTTATTGTATAAGGATAAAAATGTAAATTTACAATAATATATTTTAATTAATTTAATTTAATAGAAAATACAAATTTATGACACATTATGACACATTACGACTATACATATCGTAAAATTTACAAAAGGTAACAGGTCATCAAATCTAAACCTTTAGATTAAATTTTTAATGGCTTAGAATAACTAACTACGGTAGTCATTACGATACGTTACGACACACTGACTACATATAGAAGGTCCCTTCTTTTAATTAGGATTTTCTTAATTAATGGGGTGCATTAATTGGGAAGTACGATTATGCACTCCCCTTTTAATTTATTAATTAAATAAGGGATAATTGTAAATTAAATCACCATTTTTTACTTAATTGCAATTTAATCTAAACTTTTGAATAATTGTAAATAAAACCGTCATCTTTAAATATTATCGCAATTTAGATTTCTAAACAATCTCATTTATGTCCAAATTTGACGTTTCGAGATTTGATCGAAATAAAAAACAATATTATTTCTTAAAGAGGTGTCACATCAGCTAGCCACGTTAGATTTGAACACAAATGAGACTATCAAGAAGTTTAAATTGCAACAATATTGAAAGATGGTGATTTTATTTGCAATTATTCAAAAGTTTAGATTAAATTGCAATTCAGGAAAAGGTGGTGATTTAATTTGTAATTAGCCCATTAAATAATAATGTAAAAGATCTAAAATACTCTTTAAGTAAAATACTACTACTATATACACCCTACTACTATTTACACCCCCATTCAACATTTAAGCCCTAACAACAGCTGCCACCACTTCCGCCTCCGTCGGCACCACCACCACCACAATCTCAGAAAATAAAAAAAAAAAAAAAAAGCTCTAACAACCGCTGCCACCACTTTCGGCCTCCGTCGGCAACACCACCATCACAATCTCAGAAAATAAAAAAAACTTGGTATCTCAATTTTTTTTTTAAATTCTCGACAAACCAGTGTCCACCATATACACTCTCGTCAATAAATTGTTGTCGACGAAAGTGTATATGGTCGACCTACAAAGGTCGAATTTTTTTAATTTTAAAAAATCGACACTGTATTGTCGACTATATACACTCCCGTCGACAACGATTTGTCAACGAGAGTGTATATGGTCGAATTTAAAAAAAAGGAAAAATAAACTTACTGGACAAATAAAGAAAAAAAAAACTTACCGGTGCGGGGCAGAGGCCGCGGCGGTGGGTGCGATGGATGGGGGCGGTGGTAGTGGCGGAGGAGGGGGCGGTCAAGACGAAAAAATTCGAAAAAAAAATCAAAGAAAAAGTAAAATTAAAAAAAAGGGTCGCGATGGGCCGCGGCGGCTGGGGTGGGTGCGGGGGCTACGACGTCGGATGGACGGGAGGGGTCGGGGGGTTGGAAAATTTACAGAAAAGAAGAAAAGAAAAATGGTGGGGGAAAGGGAGGGGACGCGACGACGAGAGCATCGACCGCGGGGCGGGGGCCGCGATGGTGGGGGCGAGGACAGCGGCGGCGGGCGGCTAGTGTGAATGGTTAGGGGAAATGAGATGAAGATGAAGGGAAAATTAGAGTTTTGTGGGGAATTATGTTTTGGAGGGGTGTGGGTAGTAATATAAATTTTATGGAGAGAAGGGTATTTATGACAATTAGGAGGGTGCATCTATCTTAGACCGATTTTAGGAAGTGTATCCATCTGAAATGGAGGTGCATTTAGTCATACCCTTAACAAAGATAGGGGTGCAGATACCCTTCACATTCCTTTTGATGCTCACGTAGGGAATGGACTAAGGGCGTGTTTTGAAACTCTACAAACTGCTTCCAGAATCATTTTTTTACAAAAGCTTGTGAGAGGGAGCTTTAAAAAAAAGTGATTCTAGAAGCAGTTTGTAGAGTTTCAAAACACGCCCTAAATATGGGTGTATGGCCCATGACTCTTCCCTCGGTCTCGGCAAAGGTGTGGGTTATTTATCCCTTCAACAATGTTTTTTTTTTTGGGGGGGGGGGGGAGTTTGTCGACACAGGAACTAGGAGGAGAGAAGGGTCGTGATTATAGCTCCTAGTTCGTCAACGACTACTCCACTTCAAACACGTGAACTGGTAGAGTCAGCACCTTTCTGAGCCAGGCAATGAGCTTCTCTAAGCTCAGCTCTAGGTTTGTAAATGAATTTGCACACTACAAATTCGGACGAGAGAGTCAAAATATCTTTAACCACACAAGCCTCGGGGCCGGCTATATTCTTGGTTCGCTTACACAGGGAGATAGCTTGTTGAGAGTCTGTCCGGATCTCTAGAAATTCTGGGCTCCACTGTCTGGCAATTCTCAATCCAGCAAGGATTGCCATGAGTTCCGCCCCTAGCGCTCCTCTCATTGGTCTCGTATTTTCAGAGAAGGTCTGAAGGATCTCTCTATCGCCTCTATAGAGAATTCCTCCCACCCCAAATCTCTTCTCCTCCTTTTTGTGAGCCCCATCTACTTCAAGCACAAATATCTCAGCCTCCTTAGCTGCCTCATCATCGTGCCTTGGTTGTACCTTCCGGGGACAGTTTCTGATGCAGCTAATCTGGTATCGAAAGACATTCAGATAGTTCAAGACCTTCTCCCCAGTTCTACCATCCAGTTCCTTATACCTGTTGTGCGGATCATGAATCACTTTGCATCTTTCTTTCCATATTCCCCAGGCAACCATGATTATGTCCTCAAAAGTGTTTTTCCCAAATTCCATCAAGGTATATTCCAGAAAATCCATAGTGCTCATATTCATACCTTTCTAATATATGTGCCCTAGACCAATTGTCTTCCATATTCTTTTAACCTTAACACAATGGAAGAGCGCATGAGTTGTAGAAGGATACGACCCTCCACACAACCCGCACCACGGATCAATAGGAACATGTCTCCTAGCCAGGTTTCCTTCTGTTTGGATAAAGTCACGACACATTTTCCAACCGAAGATTCTGACCTTAGGGGGTAGGCCCATTTTCCAAATCTGTCTCCACCATCTGTTCAAGCCTTCCTGAGAAGAAGATCCCTCCGTATTTTGATATCCTTTATCTTCAATGATCCCTCTCCTGTAGCCAGAACTAACGGAGTAAACCCCCATTGGGTCATCTATCCAGAATCTCCTATCCGCCTCATCAATATTCCCAACCTGAGTAGTAAGGATACATTCAGCCTCAAAAGCAAAGAACGCCATCCTTACCAACTCTTCGATCCATTCTCTTTTATCGTTCAAGAAAAAATTGATATTAGGAGTAGCAGCAATCCTGGACGAAATTTTACCATTGTGAAGTCCTTGTACCCATCCATGCTTCTGGATTTTGATTTGTTCTCCATTCCCAATTATCCATCTAAAGCCTGCCTCCAAGATGTACCTGCCCTTGCACATTGATCGCCATGAAAATGACGGGTTATTTCCAATATCAGCCTCTAGGATGTCACAATGCTTGTAATACCTTGCCTTGAGAACTCTATTCAGGAGAATATCAGGGGAATTAATACATCTCCACACTTGCTTTGCTAAAAGCGCATCATTAAAAACATGCAGTCTCCTGAACCCCATCCCACCTTCCTCTTTCGGCCTGCATAAATCCTCCCATTTCCGCCAATGTAATTTACTACCCTTCTCCTTCCTACCCCACCAAAAGTCTGCCATCAATTTCTCCATCTGCAGACAGATTTGGAGGGGAATTTTAAAACACATCATGGCGTAGGTGGGGACGGCCTGAAGGACGGACTTAATTAACACCTCTCTCCCTCCTTCCGAGAAATACTTATTTTTCCAATTATCAATTTTATTCCTCATTCTATCCACTAAATATGAGAACTGCATCTTTTTTCCCCTAAGGGAGAAGGTCGGGAGACCCAGGTAAACTTGATGACCTTGAGAAATACGAATTCCTAGTTCTTGTTGAGTCTCATTTCTCCTCCTTTCTTCCGTGTTAGGGCTGAAACAGATCGTAGATTTCTCATAATTAATCATCTGACCTGAAGCTTCCTCATAGTCCTCCAAAATCGTTTTCACTTCCTTCCCGCTGTGATCCTTGTTTTTGAAAAAGATGACGCTATCGTCCGCGAATAAGAGATGTGAAACTATAGGAGCCTCTCTGGCCACTTTGATGCCTTCAAGCAGTCCCCGGTTAACCCTATCGGACACATATGAGGACAGGCCTTGGGCACAGATAACAAAAAGGAACGGCGATAACGGGTCTCCCTGTCTAAGGCCTCTGGCCGGCCTCACACTTCCCACCACCGTGTTATTGATTTTAAAGGAGTACTCCACAGTTTTGACACATCTCATCACAAGTTTAACAAAATTAATTGGAAAGCCCATTCTAAGAAGCTGCTGCTCGAGAAAATTCCATTCAATCCGATCATACGCTTTACTCATGTCAAGCTTCATAGCTGCATATCCCATCTTACTCTTGTTGTTCCTCAACCAATGCATGCATTCGTAACCAATAAGAACATTATCCGAGATTTGACGATTCTTAACAAACGCACTTTGATGCTCATCGATGATGTCCGGCATAATAACTTTGAGCCTATTTGCAATCACTTTTGCGACAATGCGATACTTGACATTGCACAAGCTGATCGGCCGAAAATCCTTCATGCCTTTCGGGTTCTTGTTTTTCGGAATTAGTGTAATCCACGTATCATTCCAACTTCGAATATCCCCATCATTGTTCACTATGCTCAGTACTCCTTTAGTGATAGCCTCCCCCACTATATGCCAATTTTCTTGAAAGAACTTCGCATTGAACCCGTCCGGCCCCGGAGCTTTTCCGGGATTAAGGTCAAACGTCGCTTTCCTAACCTCCTCGCTGGAGAAAGTGCCATCGAGGAAACTCGACATCCTTCCCGAAATACTGGGTTCTGTGAGCGAGAGGATCTTTTGCATTTGTTCATCAGCCGTCGTGTTGGGAGCTCGATTGGAGGCAAACAACTCTTGGTAATAATCAGTAATAATCTGTGTGATACCTCCCTTTGTTTCCACCCAGCTTCCATCGAGGTTTTGTAATCTAGTGATCAGGTTCTGGCTTCTTCTTTCCGACGCTCGTCGATGGAAATATGTGGTATTTCTATCGCCATTGATCATCCAAGATGTACGCGCCCATTGTCTCCAGAATTCCTCCTGTTGAGAAAGAAGTTTTTCAAGTTCCATTTCCAACTCTACATCCAAACCTGATTCATCTTCCTCTGCATCAATATAATCCTTCCTTGTATCAACTTGAAGAACCCGTCTTGTGAGTGATTTAATTCTCTTGTCTAGACATCCCACATTCACATTAGCCCATGATTGAAGGGCTCCTGCACAACCCTTTAAAATGTCAGACACCTCCATATTTTTGTCCATACTGCTCCAAATGGATCGCAATTCTTCCTCAAAAGAGGGTTCCAAAAGCCAAGCATTCTCAAATCGAAAATGTTGAAACCTTTCCACTTCCCAAGTTTCCGGACGAGTCTGAATGGAAAGAGAAATTGCTCTATGATCCGAGCCAAACCAAAGAGAGTGTTGTACCCGATACGATTTCCACATACTACGCCACTCAGAATTTGCCACAAAACGATCCCTTCAACAATGTTAGATACACTTTGTTGATACATGCACTCTCCCCAAAACATGTACTCCATTTTATTAATCCATTCCCTTCAAATTACCTAAATTACGATAATTTATTTTTCAAATAATACTCAATAAAAAAAAACATCAAAGAAATAAATTAAGGACGCAACATTTATATATTACTCCCTCCGTTCAATTTTATTATGCTCACTTCTCTAGGCACGAGTTTTAATGAATATTGATTAATTTATTCTTAAAGTAGATAAATTGAGGGTATGAAAGGGTATTGTGGGGTCCATTTATAAACAAATGATTGTTTATGAATAAAGTGAATGACAAAGTAGGTAAATAAGTGATGATAGGAGGGTGGAGATAAAATAGTATGAATAGTATTGTTTCCAAAAATGGTATGAACCTAATAAAATTGGACTACCAAAAAAGAAAAGTGGGAATAATAAAATTAGACGGAGGGAGTACAATTTTTTTTTTGAAATACACGATCATTTTGTTGATTTCACGTTCGAAATCCGTAAACAAATTAAATAACCTGAGTTGAGGCGAATGAAAAAAAATTAAACAAATATAATGAACAACATAATACATTAAAAAATATTATATTTGCATATATATACTTCAAGTTGTATGTGTGAATAATTTTTTTAGCAAGTTGACAAGTGGATAATGTCTGTTAAAAAAATAATTTTTTTATCTAAATTAAGACAATGAAATTTTTTTCCTTGAAATTAATGAAAAATAAAGTCAATTCTTGAAATTGTAAATGATTTGGATTGTTATTCTAATGTCTCGATTGAGTATAAAATATTATTGACTATTCAAGTGAGTATGACATCTATAGAATGAGATTTCACTTTTTTTTTTTTTTATGGAAGTTAAATACCCATCCCTTTTTCCCCTCCCCATGACTCGAACCCAGGACCTAAGGCCTAGGTAGTGGTGTTCTAACCACTTGAGCTATCCCACTTTGTCTCACTTAATTTATTTGATGGTGTTAGAAGAAGCTACAGAATCTCAATTACTGTAATGTGAAAGGGCTAGTCTTGTATGAAATATTGCATATATACATTTCAGTCATTCACACATGTTCTTTATAAATACACTCACAAGCTTAATTCACACACACACTTTTTATAAATACACCAATAAACTTAATTCACACACACATTTTTTATAAATACACCCACTGACAGCTTAATTCGAAATTTTTAATCCGTTTATTTTACTTATTTCTGTGATTTTTTTATCTTTTATTTTATTGTCGAACGCGGGATATTAAATGTAGTAATTCAAATTGTAATATGTAGTAATACACATTATTTTATGTAGTAATAACACAAACTATTTATATAATAATACAAATTCTTTTATTTAGAAACACGTTTTTTCTAGTGTTTTTATTGATGTAGTAACTCACATTATAATATGTAGTAACATGTATTATCGAATGTAGTAAACACAATAATCATGTTGTAATACAAATTTTTTTATTGTAGGATGATGTGAAAAATATTACTAGATCATTTGATAAAGTTACATATAGTAACAAACGTCTATTCAATATAGTAATTCAAACTGTAGTATGTAGTAACATATAATTTTTTATGTAGTAAAACAAATTATTACATGTAGTAATAAAACAATTTTATATAGTAATATTGATTCTTTTATATTTTTATATTTTTTTATTGATTAAGTAACTCATATTATAATACATAGTACTCCGTAACATATATTATTGCATGTAGTAAGATATATTATTGCACGTAATACAAAATAACATTGACCCATAATGATTAGTATTAAAGAATATTTAAAGAAATATAAAATATTTAAGAATTAAGGTCATCGTAAATTGCGCGTCCGGCCGCGGCATGAGGTGATCGAAAACTGCTCGGAGAAGACGACCATGTTCAATTTCTGTCAGTGGGTGCATTTATAAAAAATGTGAGTGTGAATTGAGCTATCAGGGGATGTATTTATAAAAAATGTGTGTGTGTGAATGTGAAATTTCGATGAAGAAAATCGCTTCTTTTGCTAATTTCTTAATGCATATGATTTTGATTGTCTAGTTTATGTTAATGGGACAGGGGATTATATTTTACAAGATTTAAAATGAAAAGTTTTGAGTTTTGAGTCTTTTGACATTTGTTTATGTTTATTGATTTCTCTTGTTTCTCCATTATTAGCTCTGCTGTGTCTGAAGGAAAAATGAGTTGGAGTGTTGGTGCCCTTTCGCTAATTCCATTAACCAAACCCAACATTCTCTACAAGAAACAACCATCATCACTTGTTAAAATTTGTTGCTCTAACAATACCACTCCCCAGCAACAGCCTAATCTCTCTGTTCTTCGCTTTACTCTAGGTATGCCTTATTCTTTTTCTTCCCTTTTTCGTTTTTTTTTTTGTGAAATTATTTGTGAAAAATCTTCTTCTCTTGTAAGGAATTCCGGGATTGGATGAATCCTACTTGCCCAGATACATTGGATATGCATTTGGGGCGCTTTTAGTGTTGAATCATTTTGTGGCCTCTGATACTTCATCCATCACCCCTGCTCAGCTCGTAATTTAGTTTTCTTGTTTTTATTTTTATAATGAAATGGGGTTCTTTTAATTGTGATCCCTTTTGCTTAATTCTTGTATTGTAATGCTTTCTTGGTGCTTTTGTAGAGAACGGAGGCTTTAGGACTTTCTCTGGCCTCATTTTCTGCAGTGGTTCCTTATCTGGGAAAATTTCTCAAGGTAACAATTTGTTTATTTCATTGAGGCTTTGGAATAAAATAATTATGATGACAGATACCATTCAAATGCATAAAGTGTTACTTAATATCCTGTTTGATTGTTAAAGTGTTCCCAAAGAGAGATGCAATTGGATGGTTATTCTGAATATCCCTGCATTATGTCAAGAGAAATGGATTTTGAGCTTAATGTGCATTATGTCAGGGGGCAACTCCAACTGATCAGAAAAGTTTCCCAGAAGATGCTGAGCAGATATTTGCTATGTCACAGAATATCTCCGATAGCCTGAAGGAAGACTTGGCTTGGGGAACATATGTACTGTTGCGTAATACAAACTCAATATCAGTGGTATGATCCATGTCCTTAACTATTGCATATTCATACTTAAGGAAGACATATCACAGATATAATGAATACCTTTTTTCTTAAGGGGCTGTTTGTTTATGGATTTGAAATCATGTAGGTGGATTTGGTGAATATTAAAAGGTGTATTTGGATTTTGTTTATTTTTGGGTGTGTAGATTTAGTATGATTTGATACAGTAGAATTTTGAAAATATAGATGATTGATTGTGATAGGATATTGTGTGTAAAGTAGGGGAGAGAGAGCGTTGAGTTGGTAGATAATAATAATTAAAAAGTGAGAGATAGATGATTGATAGTGTATTCAAAATTGTGTTTGAAAAAAATGTAAAATAGGTGTAGTAGTATTATAGTATGATTTGAAATAGAAATATGGGGTGGGGTAGGGTAGGGGGCATAAACAAACATACCCTAAGAGTCCTAACTCTCAAGTGTTGTAGCTCATCTCAGTTGAAGACGGATTGTGTGTGCGTGGCTATTGGAATACACCCAAAGATTTATCAAAAGAAAATGCTTTGGATTGGTTCTCTAAGCAGACACAAAGAATGGGGATTTCCAACTTGAAGGATGCCTTGTATTTCCAACAGGCTGCAGGTATAAATTTAATTTTTTCTTACTAATACAAATGAAAAAATGTCCTAATGATTACGTTTGTTTGTGCCACAAACTACTTGAGCAGTTCGTTGTTGTGGAAGGGGATTAAGTTGATGTTGGGGAATTTTGACTTTCTAATCTTGAGGGTTTCTGCTACTTGGTTGCAATAATAAACTCTAGATTAAATCTTAGTGAAAATGAAAATGTGATGAAGAAATGAATGCTTTAAAAGTATGATATATGCATGATGCACGGGGTTCACTCAAGTCAAGCATTAGTGTGATGGTCATGTTCATATATTGCAAGTATTGTCTCGTTTAGTTATGTCCCCTCTAATAGGTTATATTTATGCCAGAAGAAACTATACACACCTGTAAATTTTAATAAGTCAATGAATTACTCCTCTATTATCCTGTCATTGACTCATTGCGGGTTTTTGCATTTGAGCATTTCCTCGAAAAATGTCAAGGCAAAGAGGAAAAAGGTGAAATGGTGAATTTCATATTTGGTAGATATAATATAAGATATATAAGGCTTATTTGGTAGACATGTACTCCTTGCGTCTTGTGATTACTTTCCCCACCCTCACATTATCCACAATTTTATCAAATTGCCATTACTTTTGGGCCCTTGCATACACACAATTCAACCAATTTCTTTACTTTGTGTATAAAGGTTTATGAAATCACCCCTCAAAACCTCAATCATTAATCTCTTTTCTTATTTTGTGTGCCGTTGCCGTTGCACACATGAAAGAAATCGCGAGATGGGGTGTCTTTTTTATATATTGTATAGGGGACATCTAGGTTGGGCTTATATCTTCAGAGCAATCTACAGTGTACGTGATTGCCAAACATTGTGGATTTTATAGTTTCTCAATAACCATGTATAGAAAATGTTATCAGTTGCTTATTAACAGCAATTAATTTATCTTTTCCGTGCTCAATTTTAATCTTAAACTCTAATATGATTCGCCAGGCTCTCGCCAATTCACAATTTGTATTACGCGAGAAAGTCAACTACACGCTAACAAAATTTGATCTGTTGAACTTATTTATCATAATTTACACAAGTTTTATCGACACTCCTATTAGGTAGCATTTTCCAATCAGCTCTGCAAGCTGACTTCAACTCGTTAGTCTAGAAAACTGTTTTGAAACAACCCGACAGGTGCTAATCTGTTTTGAAACAAAAAGATTAGAGGGATGCATGTTCATTTGTAACGATTTAGTCATCATCAAAGCTATGCAATAATTATGTGGTTTATGCAATATTCCCAACACTAGTAATGGTTTTGCCCTTTTCATTAGTATGTATCACCAGTTGACAAGCAATACTGCATTACGAAATCCTAATCATTTGAGTACAGAAACTTCATCCATCTGCCACAAGTTTACTGCATTTGGATTTTGGGTGCTCTTTCTTTCAAGCTTCAACCTTGGGTTATTTTAATATTATCTTATATCAATTCTCTCTTCCATAGACACCTTCTATTTAAATCGGTTTAAGTGGCTAGAATTATAAAGTCAAGCTTTAGTTGCTCTTGAATAATTTGTGCCGATTCCCATTCAGGTCAATGCATTGGTCTTATAATAACAAGTCTAGACGGAAATGTTGTTTGGCCTGCTTCATTATTCTTCGAATGATTATTCCTATCAGAATGTAGAGATATTTGAACATTTCTAATGTGTTACACTTTCGAAATGCTCAAATTTTCAGATTCAGAGTTGAATGAGATGGTTCCTGTGGGGACTAGGTCTCTCCTTGTGCAACCTATTTTGGGAGCTCCCGATAAAAGCTCCAGTCAAGCTAAGAAGAGCCAGGGTTTTGTTCTGTTAGCTTCAAGCATTGACTATGCATATACTGATAAAGACAAATCGTGGATAGCTGCCATTGCTGACAAATTTCGTTCTAGGAGTTTGCTCTGATATACGTGGACTACCAGGTGATATTGATCTCATTTAGTCATTATATATGCTTTTGACCCTTTCTGTGTAAACCATAGTTTGTTTCCATGACATTTATGTACAACTGATTGTGTATAAGTAGCTGTTTTATATTCTTTAATTTTTAGAATTATCACTTGTTATTGTATTTCTGAACTTTCTTTAATAACGTAGATGTGATGCTGAGATTATTACATCGGAACAAATTTAATCTATCTTGTAAAACATGCACCCCTATACCCATTTCCACAAAAAATGAGATAAAAAAAATAACTAGTAGGATTGTGAGCACTTAGTATGGAGATTACAAAAAATTTATGGGGTATAAGTCATGCCTTTCAGATACGCAGACGCGTAACTTCGCGTCTACTAAATGTTTTATTTGATAAGTTAAAGCGAAAATGTTTCTCCTGTAAGTTCGCGTCTACTGAAAGTTAAAGCGATAATTATGGTTTGGGAAAGTTAAAGCGAAAATGTTTCCCAAATTAAATTTTGTCATGTTAACTTTCAGAATTCAACTTTTTTGTCATTTGATCAGCTACAACAGGTTAGCAGTCAGTTTTGAGTTGATGTGACATTTCTTTTCAGTATATACATATTCAAATTTGTTCACTTTAACTTTCAAACCAACCATCCGTAGCCGGTCAAAGAACTAGAAAGCTGAAATTTTGAAAGTTAACGGGAGGAAATTCAATTTGAGAATAGGGGGAGTGTCCTGAAAGACTAAAAGAACATTTTCCCCTGAATTAAAATAGGCTATGAATTTCATAGTTGCATTAAAGGAAAAGTTGTTTCAGTTACAAAGAAACATTGTCTCTACCCTAATGATATTTCCCTTCATGTGAAATGCAGAACCAAAAATCAGGAATATGTAGTGCATTGATGCTTGGTCTCTACAAGAGCTTCTCCAGACCGTACACCAGACTCTGCAGATGACATGGTAGCCCTTTAAGAACTTCGACAAATTGTCTAAATGTGTTGAGTATTTCTGTTTAAGTCGAATTACCTTAAGGCGCACAACTTTTCTGATGGCTAGAATCAGCCCCGGCATGAGAGATTGCACGTTTGTGATTTCATGTTTCAGGGTGTAAACCTGTTGAACAAATAGAGTATTAATGTGGAGCCATATATATGAATGGTGTGGATGAATAATATATATATATACCTCGCCTGGGCGGGAAAAATAGAGCGTTGTACTGGATGGGAGTCCAGGAAGAACCATACTGTGCACCCTCACTCCGTCTTCTCCAACAACTTGACCCCTCGCCTTGAGAAATTAACGTAAGCTGGTAAGAATTACGTGATATCCGAAGAGGCATGTTAAGCTAAGTTTTGCTCACCGGAATTTCTGATGAGATATCGTCTCTGTTGTATATCTGCCCAAGGTTGGTGATATTGTTTGCTATTTGTACTGCATCAGGTGATGGAAAATCCTGTTCCATATAAATTGATTTTAAATAGAGAAATGTTGTTGGTATGATATTAACTTAAATTGGGAAATTAATAGGATGATATAATATGACATTAGAATTTTAATATAATAACATGTGTGAAATACGATTTTGTTTTAATTACAAGTATATTTAGTTGTGGAATATCCATGTACGGTTCGATTCTTTTATTCCACTTTTTGTATTTTACTTGATGTTCTCATAACCAGCTGATGTTTTTTTTTAAAATGAAATATGTGAAACATCAAAATTGAAACATGTGATTTCATATGTTCTACGTTTACAAATAGGTTTACAAATAGGAGTTACCCCAGGATGAGATCTTGATTCAACAATCTCGACATTGTTGTAGTGAAAAGATGCTGAAATCGCAGCTTGTTGAAGGAGTATGCTTCCAATCGAGAGAGTTGGTGCTACTAGGCAACCCTAAATGACAAAACGTAAAGCTTAAAATAAGACGGAGAGAGTAAATGCAAAATAAATAAATATTTTACCATAGTGGCTTTTTCACAAAAGGCTGATAATGCAGAAACAGTCTCCATTTTGAGTCGGGGTACATAAACTACACTTTTCATTCCAAACGCTGTCGTCTGCACAACGCCTTTTCTTTAATTTCTTTTTTAATGCTACCAATAATAACTTAATAATTAAATAATAATAATAATCATAGATTACCTTACCTGCTTCACATTGTCATAAACTGTGGAAGGGTCCGTGAAATCAACCACAACTGCCGTATCTTTCGACTGCCACAAATTCAACATTCTACTATGTTTCATGTGATTATTACACATAACATGTTTCTTGAAAGACAAAAAATTATAAATATATGTTACTGTTATAATAGCATATATTTATCCTGAGAAAGTACCTGAGATATGGAACCTAGGACCATGGTGAGGTCACTTAATATGGGTATTTCCAAAGCCTCTTCCATGTCGCAAACCTATACACAATACAAATTACTTAAAACCCAACAAAATTCGAATTCAAAGTAATTGATGCTACTTGGAATGAAATAGACTAAGAATCATTTGTGTAAATATTACTCCCTATTTTACTTTGTTTTTACAAATTTTCATTTATTAACATACGTTATATTTAAAAATGATCAACGTCTCATAATAATAAAAGTTACGCTCGTTAAAGATCAAGTAGAATGAAACACCAAATGAAACTTGAAAAGTGAAAAAAAAAATGAATTGATATATATATATATACTCCCTCCGTCCCAAGATTTTATGCACACTTTCCTTAATGGACGTCCCAACATTTTTTGCACACTCCAAAAAAGGAAACAACTCACATAATTTTTACCAATAATGTCCCTCCTTTGTTTTACTTTCCCTTCTCTTTAGTCAAATCTCCTCCACTTTAATTAATGAATTATCAATAATATCTCTCTTTTATTTTACCTTATACATCACTTTATTCTATTTTCTTAATCTCGGTGCCGTCAAAGTGTACATAAAATCTTGGGACAAAGAGAGTATAATATTTATGGGTGGGGTGCAGCCGTGCAGGACCCCGGAACATAGCCCTAGGTCCACCTGTACACCCCATTAATTTATTTACATCTTATTAAATTATTTAAAATACCTCTTCATTATTTGACATCACAATCCATTAATTTTTTTTTTAAATGAATAGTTCAAAGTATGTAAGTTATCTTGAAACACGGATGAAGTACATTTCTCCGGGTTTTTTGGGGTTTGATGTGTATTGTGGGGCACTTACGAAAAAAGTTATTGTTAATGAATAAAGTGAAAAAGAGTAGCAATTACCTTTCCAATATCTTGTCCAACGAGGTAAGAATCAATAGCTCCAGCAAGCTCCATCCCTCTTGCCTTAGTCACAGCAATTACAGCAGCCCTACCAATCTCTTTTGCTGCCCCATTTATTATCACCTCTTGCACAACAAATTCAAAACTTTATTTAATCTATATATATATATATTACTATCAATTAAGAGATTATAAGATTAATTTTTTAAGGTTATAATATAGTACATACCTTGATATTGGTCTGAGAAGGCTGCTGCATAGTGCAGCAAATTACCTTATTCAAATTACTACATTTGTAAGGACGTTTATAGTTTGTGGGATTAAATTTGCAGCTCAAAGCTGCTGCCATGGCTGCTGCTGATAACAGGTTTTTGGCTTCCGAAGATAAGGTACTATATATTTGTCTCAAACAAAATGTGGGAATAGAGAGAGAATATGTCAATTCCTAATTCGATATCCTAGCTGTACTAAGTAATCTACGAGTAGATTTTTTTATCCGTAAATATATTGAAATATTTATGATTAAATAGAATATTTTATTTATTTTATAGGTTGGATATAAATTTTATTTAAGACTAGATTTATATATCATCTATTTCACAAAATTAATTAAGTCAATTGAACTGAAAATATTGACTTATTAAGTTAATGGGCTAAAAATATATATTATTGGACCACCATTAATTCATTTTAGTTAATTCTTAATTTATTTGTCAACTGGCCCGCTTGTGTTCTAATTTTGACAAAAAAATTTAATCCGTTTATTTTGTCAATTTATGTGATATATGGCATAATATGTGTATATTGTAAGGGTAAGGATTGTGATGATTATTTCTATTTTGGGGTATGCAAACTTTTCGGGGACAAACAAAAAAGGAAAGTATGAAAACTTTTCAGGGACGGAGGGAGTACTACATTTTTTTAATAATATTATATTGCACTTTTCAGTTATATCGTGTTACACTTTTCAGTAATTTTGGACTTTAAAACAAATATTGTGTTACACTTTCCATATAGTGATTGACACTTTAAAATAATATTGTGTTACACTTTTCAGTAATATTGCGTTGGAGTACTTTTCAATAATATTGCGTTACACTTTTTATTAATATTGTGTTGTACTTTTCAGTAATATTGTATTACACTTTTCGATGATATTTTGTTGCACTTTTTAGATATATGATGTTACACTTTTTAGTAATATTGTGTTGCATTTTTTAATTACAGTATATTAAATAGCACTTTTCAACAATATTGTATTATACTTTACATTAAGTAACAAATAATCCAAGTCAGACTCCAATCAATAACACTTAATTTTTTTCCAAATTAACAACACACGCTAAGAAACTTTAAATAATGAATACGGAGTATTACTTTTCAAGGTTAAACTAATTTAAAACTCAAATTAATGAAAAAGTTAAAAAAAAAAAAAAAAAAAACTATTAGAATTGAGGAAGAGAGTGAGAGATGAACAATAACGTTGGAGGAGAGAAGAGAAAATAATCGAATAAGACATATGGGCGGGTTGGTTGAGCAGGTGAGTGCATATAAGATATTTTTTATTGGTAAAGTCTAGTATGCACTCGAGTGCATGTTGTGCACCCTAGTCCATGTGCACTTTTCAGTTTTACTGACTTACACTTTTTGATAAATAGTGTTGCACTTTTTAATTATTACTAAAAATATTATTATACAATTTAATAATTGAAAAGTGCAACACCATTGATTCGGGTGGAATTTACGCGTTTTAGGGGCACATGTGAAGTATGTTTTGATGTGGATTTCATTGATTTATGCATTGATTATGATTGTTTGAGCCAAAATGAGAGAAAAGTTGTGTTTTGTCGATTTTATAGGAAATATGATGGAATTTGGAGCAAAACACCAACCATACTTTACTGGATCAGGAAGAGGAGTGCACCGTTGGATTCGTCTCGAAAAATGGAGTGGAATGAAAAAAAAGAATCGAGTCAATCGGAGGTCGGAAGCTCGAGATACGAAGAGACGAAAAAACATGCCCGGGTAGAATCAACCCGGGCGGGTCAAAAACGACCCGGGCGGGTCAAAACCACCCGGGCAAGGGCAGATTTTGATGATGTTCGAATTTGGCCCGGGTGAAACCCACCCGGCCGGGTGGTTTCGACCCGGGCAAGGCTGAATTAGTTGTTCCTTCGTATTTTGGCCGGGTGGCATGCCCGGGTGGGAGCCACCCGGCCGGGTGACCTCATTCTCGGGGGTTTTTGGCCATTTTCTCCATTTTTGAGGGACCAACTTGCAATTTTGGCATCCAAACCCTTCCCCAACACTATATAAGACCTCATTCTTGAAACCCAAGACACTCTTCCCCAAATCCACACATAGTTACACATACTTGGAGGTGTTTTGGCCATTTCTCTCTCAATTCTTCATCAAATCAAGGAAGAAAGGATGCAATAGCTCCCAAATTCCATTCCCTACCACATTCTAGACTAAGCTTTCTCTTTCTTTTCCTTTTTATTTAGTTATTTCATTTGGAATTTGTAATTTGATTATGTTTGTAGTTAGCTAAACAACTTGTGGTTCTAAGGCATTGTAAGACTTGGATTGATGTTTATGAGTAATTTCTTGCTTTAATTGGTGTTTATTTCCTATTTGCATGTTTAATTATCTATTGTCAAGCATGTTGTTATTGGCCATGATGATTTGCTTATCTATTGTTAATTGGAGTAAGATCGAGAGATTTATTTCATTTAATCGTATGCAAGCATGCAACCCGATATTATTATGAGCTCGAGAGAGGATTAATTATCGGAGAGGGAATCGAATGGTCTTAGGAGCTCTTTTAGGCGGTGTAATGTTTGTGAGGTAGAAATACGAGCCTATGTTGCATTGCGCCTTTGGTTAATTAGATCGAGAGATTAATTAATTCTTCTTGTGTGATCACCCTATATGAGATAAACTTAATGGCCATCTAAACGAGATAACATTCATAAACGGACATCTAAGTGTTACAATCGCCTTGGAACCCACCTTTTCTCTTTGAGTTACATCCATTTTACTTTCGTTTTGCGATTTGTATGCCATTTGATCGATTTTATCTTTACTCTTTGTTGCTTATTCGTGACACTTGGTAGGTAACCTTAGAGTAAAACATTTTATCCAAAATTTCGATCACGTCTACTTAGAATTCAACTAGCAAACTACCCTTTTATGCTTTAACCTTCTCGTGGGATCGACCTCGTGCTTATCACGCTACAATAGACGCCGTATACTTGCGGTTGTTTATTTAGTGTTGCATAACGCGTGTATCAACCATTTATCAAAAAGTGTAAGTCAGTAAACTAAAAATATTATAGACACTTACACTTTTTGGTTATAGTGATTTACACTTTTTAGTAATATTGAATTGTATTTTTTAGTTATATATGACTTACACTTTTAATTAATCTTTTAATTAATATTGTGTTGCACTTTTTTCAATTACTTCATATGAGTTAAAATTTAAAAAAAAAAAAAAAAGAGAAAATTTTAAATGTGTCAATAAAAAAAAGAACATAAATTTTTTTAATTGTTTAAAAGGGTTAAAAAAAAAAAAGCCACGTGGAGTCGACTCATATGAGACTAAACCTAAAATAGTATAAATAATAACGTAAAATATTCTTATTTTGTTTTGCACATATTTTAAAGAATATTATTTATTTATGTATAAAATAAATAAAGTGGAGAGAAGATAAAATAAATGTGACATGGTTTATAGAAAAAAAAACTTTATAAAGAACTAAAAAGAAGTAGTATTATATTTTAAAAAGAGAATGTAATTAAATAGAAGAATAAAAATGAAATGAGGGGTAAAACAAACCCTAATACCTCAATTGAATCGTGAATGTTAGAATTACAGCTTTTATTTTGTCCTTAAAAAAATAAAAAATTCAAAATGGAGCATGAGACAAAATGAGGTAGGGGGGCAAGGGCATTTCGGTCATCTCCACCGCGGCGATAGAATCCAAAACGGAATCCCATCTTTGCCTCTCACTCACCACCACCTCAAACTTCACGAAAACACACACTACACACACACTGCGGCCGATTCTTCTCTTCACCGCCGCCTATGACCCAAACCCCGCCGCCGGAGCCCAAAGAATCTACCCGGAGCCCCACCCGAACCGGCATGAGACTCATAGTACCCTTGCAAGGTGTAGTTCAAGGCCGGGGCGGTTTACTCCTCGGTTCCCTAATTCCTTGCGCCTTATTCTATTTCCTTCAATTTTACCTCAAACGACACCGTTCCAACCCTCCTCCGGCCAATCTCCCGGAGCTGCCTCGCTCCTCCTCCCGTGCCAATTTACTGACACGTGGCTCCACCGGACGTGCCCACCTCTCCACTCGGGGGAATTCCGTCGCCAAGCCAAATGATTCGCCCTACTACATTGGTTTGGATCGGGTACGCGAGGACCCCTATGATGAAATGGCTAACCCTGGCGGTGTTATCCAGCTCGGATTAGCGGAAAATAGGGTAATGATGAATGAATCATTTACTTCATTACTTCTCTGCTTGCTTGCTTGCTTTTGTATTGAATTATTTCTCTGATTTTTGCTTCAAGTTGTCGTTGGATTTAATCGAAGACTGGCTTTCGCAAAACCTAACCAATTTGTTACCTGGAGGAGGGACTGGTGCTCTGAGGCTCAGCGGAATCGCACCCTACCAGCCAATGGATGGATTAATGCAGTTCAAAGTGGTAATCAAACAAAACATATATGCTTTTGTTCTTTTATGTTTTATTCAGTGAATAATAGGTAAAGGAAATGATTGGGCAAATGAAAAACATATACACGTACTGTATTATTTATTTTTTGTTTTCTGAAGGATAAATGAATAAAATAAAATTCTGTATCACTTCGTGTTGCATAATCCAGCAAATATTCTTACTTGAGTGTCGAGGAACAACAATCATCACTGATAATATGTCATGTTTAAAATAGGTTGTTGTTCTGCTTTCGTCGTTCAGATTCTTTATCTATGAGCCACATGGATAGTTACAGAGGATTCTCACATGTTGTAGTAAATTCTCATGTGTATGCATGAAGCATATCAAGATAAGTTTCTGCATTATTATCTTCGTAATGCAGCAGGATGCTGGTATAACATTTGTAGTAAGTTAACTTTTCGTTAGGCTGGTTCTGTTCCAGAAAAAGGGCTATTCAGAGAAGATAAACAATAAGTTTAGATAGTTGTTCGCAATGAGAAGCGGTTATGTGCGTACATGGTTGATTGGTTGGCAACCTGTTATTTTGTTGATCATTGCTCTAATTAATTTATCGGTTCTTTTGCCATTTTGTCTTCTATTTAAGGCACACTATTGTTGTGTTGTGATATGACTTCTCAGTCAAGTTTGATACTATTCAAAATGTAATGTAGGATTATATGGCAGGATTCCTTCCAGCTTTGTTTCATTCTGGTTAGAAAACCTAATCTAAAAACCCCAAAATAAAGAGAAAGTGCAGTCAGCTTCATTTTTATAGACTTGTAGTTCAGTTGGATAATAAATCTAGGGAGGAGTAAAGTTGGGGCCTTGCATACTAATGCAAGGTAGCAGACCATAAACACGCCTTACATTTAAAGTAAGCAGAATCATAAATCTTGAATTACTTTATGTTGGCTTCTGGAATTATGTTTTATTTTATCAAGAGCAAGTTGAATGAAAAGAACTGTTGAAGAAAATCTTTGCAATATGGGATAGGTGAAGCTTAACGTCGGTCTTGATATTTGTACTTGCAATTAAAATTGGGCTAATAAATGGAGTATAATTTACTCCTCTTAGATATTGGTTTTTTAAGGGAGAAAAGCAAACAGAGTGAATACGGAGTTGAGGAATTTAATGGCAAGGATGGCAAAATGACTATGTTGAGCATAAAAGATTGAAAGGAAAAGGTAACAAAAGCATAGTGAGCTAAAAAAAAGTAGCCGAGAAAATAGGTAAAAGAGGGATCCCTCAGCAGTAGCTTTTCTCAACTGTTTCATTGATACAAAATGGTTACAATTGCTTGAAAATCACCTTACAGCAGGAATACTGGATATGATAAATATTCATCCATGATCTACCCACCTATCTATTAAAAAAAAATTCAATAAGTAATCTTAGTTCTGAATCATTAACATGATATTCTGGGCTTTAGAAATTATTGTGGAAACTAATTTGAGTAAGCTATACATTCTCTTTTTGAAAACAGTATATGTTTTGCCAGCATTCTTTTTTCCTCGATTGAGTTATCATTGTTCTTTTACAAGTTCAGTCCTTTCAGAAAACTTCGTTTCACCTTTTCCCCCCCAAATTTTGTTAGTTTTACCTTCATCTGAAGATACTCATACCAATGTTGCAGGCAATGGCTGATTTTATGACTGAAGTGATGGGAAATACAGTATCTTTTGACCATTCACGGGTAGTATTAACGGCTGGTGCGACACCTGCGCTTGAGATACTGAGTTTTTGTCTCGCTGACCAAGGAAATGCCTTACTTGTTCCTGCACCCTACTATCCTGGGTATTAAATAAATGTTTTAATATTTATATTTGACCTAAGAGTACTGGTCTTTCCCTTTCTTTAGTTTACTATGTATTTATTTTTTTGGCTTAATTGCAACTGAATTCACCACCTTACGTAAATTGCAATCTAAACTAAACTTTTGAGTTTTGGGCTTTTGGCAAATAAAACCTTAATTTAAAAAGAATTGCAATTCGTACTTACATCAGATTGACTCTGGCCCATTACTGACTTGTCATCCTACTTGGCAACAATTAGAAAACGTCGTCGTTCTCCCTAGTTACTACCCAAATGGCGTCATTCACCCTAAAAGCTACCCAAACGGGCAAGAGTTAAATCTTCCCGGAAGTTTGATTTTTTTAATTGAGGTTTTATTTGCCAAAACTCAAAATTATAGATTAGATTGCAATTAAAAGACAGTGATTTTAGCTGCAATTAAGCCTTTTTTTTTTTTTTCCTATTATCACATTCATCTCTTCTTTCTTTTTTATGTATCACAGGTGTATGACCTGACTGACCTTATTACCCTTACTGCAGATTCGACAGGGACATTAGATGGCGAGCAGGAGTCGAGCTAATTCCCGTTCATTGTCGCAGCTGTGATAATTTCACGTTAAGCATCACAGCTCTTGAACAGGCATTTAATCAGGCAAGGAAGAGAGGCCAAAAAGTGCGTGGAATTCTCATCACTAACCCATCAAACCCTGTTGGAAACACGCTTAATCGGGACATGCTTTATGACATCCTAGATTTTGCCAGAGAGAGAAACATCCACATCATATCAGATGAAATCTTTGCAGGTTCAACGTATGGGAATGAAGAGTTTGTAAGCATGGCAGATATAGTTGAGTCTGAAGATGCTGACAAGGATAGGGTTCACATCATATATGGATTATCAAAGGATTTCTCCATCCCGGGGTTTAGGGTTGGGGTCATATATTCCTTTAATGAGAATGTTTTGGCTGCATCCAAGAAATTAACTCGATTTTCTTCAGTTTCAACTCCGACCCAGCAGATTCTAGTATCAATGCTTTCAGATAAAAGGTTCACACACGAATACATCAAGAAAAATAGGCAGAGAATGCGTTCATCGTATGATTTGTTTGTTGCCGGTTTAAGGGAGCTGGGTTTGGAATGTGCAAAAAGCAGTGGGGGATTATATTGCTGGGTAGATATGAGCAAATTAATTAGTCCTTATAATGAAAAAGGGGAGCTTGATTTATGGGAAAAGCTTCTGAACATAGCCAAGATTAATGTAACACCTGGTTCGGCTTGCCACTGTATTGAACCAGGATGGTTTAGATTCTGTTTCACAACTTTAAATGAAAATGAGATCCCTGTAGTCATGGAACGGATACGTAAGGTTGTTGAAAGTTGTAAACCTTCTGTATAGAACATTCTGAAATTATGGTATTGGGGCCTAATTGGCCTGATTTTAGACATAGTTTAAATGCAGTGGTATCTAATTTTATGTTCTTCATGGAGTACCATCTCATTGAAAATTTAAACTTGTTCTTTCATTGTATACTTTATAATGTCATAACAAAATACATATTCAAGATTGTATGCAGAAAAGCGGGTGAAATTCTTGCAGGTTTTCTATGTAATAATTGCTGGAAGGCAATATGTTTACATTAGTTTCAGTTGAAGTTGTCTCTTCCACTTTATATGAAATCCATTGATGCCATTGCTGATTCCAGAAAAGCAGCAACGAAAGGCGTTCCTCTTCATAAAGTCCTGCCATGCATAGGTCCAAAATCAAAGTTGTGATCAGGTATATAATTTTAGTTGCTGCAAGTAATTTTTTCAGCAAAGAACAGTCATTTTGTTTGGACATTTGATTGACATCGATAAATCATGTAAAGAGCAAAATTAGGCAGGCTTAATTGATATCTAATCTAAACTTTTGAGTTTTGACAAACAATCTTAAAAAATTGTAATTCGAACTTCTGGACTGATTGTCTCTCTTGCCCGTTCATGATGTGCCAAATAATTAACCTGGTCAGCACCCATGTATGTATTGTGGAGTAGGATGACAATGTTGTAAACTGTAGAAACGGGCAAGAGTCAATATGCCCGATAGTTCAAATTGCAATTTTTAAAAGTTAAGGTTTTATTGCAATTTGCGAAAAGGTGGTGATTTTAGCAGCAATAAGCAACACATATTTACCATGGATCTCTGGTTGTGCATTTTCATGGCGTTCCTTTGGCAACTTCTTCTTCTGCTCATCACTATTAGCTCTCCAAGTGTGAGCAGTGGTCTTGTCGCTTGACTGGAATTGCTTTCATGCATGAATTCTGTGCGTCGTTCATCAGCTCTCTGAGAGGGATACCTTTCCTGCTGGTATCCTACTCCTACCTTGTTAGGCTGCACTAGCAAAGGGAATAGCCACTCCAAGAAAGCAGCTCCAACCAAGCTTGTGGTACCCGCTGCATAGCTGCTTGTACCCTCCTCCGTTTCAGAAGCTGGTGAACCTGGACTCTCATGGTCAGTAGTATTTGTTAGTGCAAGACAAGGAGCAGCACTTGTAATTGCTAGCAGAGACTTTGCTGAGGTGTAGGAGTCATCCGTCTCAGTACTGTACGTATCTGATGAGCCATCATCCCCTTCATTCAAGTATTTTGGAGGTGATGAATAGACGACGAGCTGTGTTGAAGGTTGTCCAAAGGAGGGGAGTGGTGTTCCAGGCTTTTCTTCCCATCCAAACGGGACGGACACAACGAGTTTTACTGCTGGTGGGGCAGGCGTAGTTGGTCGGGCTGTAGGTATCCAGTCTTTCTTGGGTATCCCGGGCTTTTCTTCCCAGATGAATGGTACAGAAATGGGCTGTCTCTCTCTCTTAGTAGGTACTGTTTCTGCCATTTTAACAGATTGGTAGATTTATGTTTGAAATGAGCTTTGGTTATTATATATATATATATATATATATATATATAGGTCTGTCTAATGAGTGGAGTAGTAACTTCTCAACTAATTCATTTGGACTCTGCTAACAGAACCATTTTGTTTGAGAATTAGGCTTACCTAATGTCTCATTTGACTTCTTTTTAAAAACGTGTTTTTGGATACTGCTTTCTGTATTGACCACTTTCCACTCTTAAAAGGTGCTTCTTGTATGAGAAATTAGGCAAATAGCAGCACGTATTGAGATGTGGAAAATAAGGGACCAACAAGTGAGAATTTAACCAACCTTTTTTTTTATATATTTCAGCAGTATAACACAATGCTATCTTAGAGCATCTCCTATGCTAGGTAGAAATTTTTGGGTATGAATTTGCCATGTTTGCGTGTGCCACCTCAAAAGTTTTATACCCCTACCTCAAAACACTCCTTCCTCTTCCAATCATTCCTATCTCAAAAGTAAACTATTCATGGGTTCCACTATCAAATCATATATATTTATTATCTTTAACTATTAACTATTTTTGTTATGAATTATTTATTTATTCAATTAAATATTAATTATAAAATTATAATATACAAATAAAATAATAAAAAAAAATCTTGGTGTAACATAATATTTAAAAAAATGGTTGTTTAAATTTCATTTAAACCATACAATTAAGGAGTACAAAAAAAAAAAAAAAAATTATTGCGAATAAAAATTAAAATTAAGAGTACAACATAAAATTAATATGGTAGTTCAAAAGTTATACAAACCCCAAATTAAATGTGTACAGTATATAGGAAACGGAAATTCAATATATTAAAAAAAAAAAAAAAAAGTTAGCGGTGGACCCACAATATTACAGCCCACTTGCGCGTGAGTCTACGCTGAAGAAAATACATTCATTTTTGTATATTTGTTCCTCACGCACTATTCATCTCCACTCTCTCTTTTTCTCCTTTTTTATCTCTACCTGGATAGTCACAGCCCTTCCCCCAAACCTCTTTCTCTGCCACCTCAGCATCCTCACAGTGCAGGATTTTTTATTTTCTTGGTAGAGGTAGTGCTCCACGTGGGATCTCTACCTCCCATTGTGGATGCCCTTAGTTGAATGTGCAGAATAATTAATAAATATAAGCTTCCATTAATCCCAAGGAGTTGGCCTAGTGGTGTAGGCTTGGAACTAAGGAGTGTGCTCCTTTCTAGGTCTCAGGTTCAAAACCCCTAATCTATACAGAGCGCAAAACTTTGACTTTAAACGGGATCTCCTAATCCGCAAAACTTTGGCTTTAAACGGGATCTCCTAATCCGCAAAACTTTGGCTTTAAACGGGATCCCCTAATTCATACAGATCGCAAAACTTTGGCTTTAAACGGGATCCCCGCAAGTGGGCGGTGTGAATAGGATACCCAAGACTTGAACAAAAAAAATATATATAAGCTCCCATTAAAAATGAATAAATAAAAAATACTACCTTTTAAAAATGGTAAATTCGTTTAGGTTTAATAAATCATAGGGTCAATCCATCAGCCCGGATAAAGTTATTTATATTTTATCCGAATAAAGTTATTTACATTTTATGATAGTTCTAAATTTGACAGCTTTAAATACGTATTGAAAAAGTGTTGTTATTATATGAGCATATGTGTATTACTTTATGGAGATATGTGTGTTATTATACTAATTACAAAATCAGTAAAAAAAAAAAAAAAAAAAAGTCCAAATATATATTAAATCTTGATACTAAAAATCTTGATCCCTCCGATGAAAACGTAAATTTTCAGCAAGTAAAATTACACAAAATTATGAGTGTAAAAAAATAATTATGAAGAAGAGAAAAAGAAGAAAAAAGCAAGGCATGCTTTAAAATATGTTGCATAGAATTAAATTTGCGTAATATTCCCTCAGATGAAAATTACCATTTTGTCATTTTGGACGTTCCATCGAAAGTTATTTACTCCGTATTTCCTTTGTTTACAACATTCACTATTTATTTATATCTTTTCTATTTCTTATCTCTCTCTACTTTTTTTCCTTTTATACATTTTTCTACTATTTATTTTTTCTATTTCTCTATTTTAACAATCCACTACGCATATAATGTTATATTCATTAATCAATGTGCAAAAAATAAATAGAAAACTTTCGAAGGAACAATGGGAAATTACATATAAGTTTTTGCCTTGAATGAATTAATAGGGGGGATCACCCCAAGGCACACAGTTGCATTACTTATAGCAATTAGAAACAAAGAAAAAAAAAACTTGCAACTATATACAAATTGGGTGTGTAAATGTCCAATGTACCCTTTAATTCAATCAGATTTAATAAAAAAATTTAAAATGAAAAAGGGGAACAATGGCTTTTTGTCTTCCCAATGTATCTTCTTCCTACAACTAAGTCACCTCCATACCTACTCTTTTTTCATTGAATGTAAAATACAGATGAAGAACACGCCTGAGACAGACGCTATGAAGAATACCAACGACGTTGAGTTTATGGAAATTCAATTTGATTCCGGCAATCAGGTGGCGGCGAGGGGAGACGGTCGAATTCCGGCGATAAGTTATTTCCAGATTTTTCCAAAACACGTTCGATGAAGATGCTTCCCAAAAATTTGAAGTCGTGTATGAAGATGAAGAAATTACGTACATGTTCGCCGCTTCAGATGTTTTTAGGTATTTTGTTTAGAATCTGATATTAATTCATTTAATGCTTGCGATGAAGATGCATCCCAAATTACATTTTTTATAAATCTGAATTGAATGTTTAGAGAATCCTAAATATTGGTTTCTAAATTTAAACATGTATTGATTTTTTTTGAGAAAAACAGAGCATCGAACGTGTATTCAAGCATGATTTCTGCATTAACAATGGTTCATTCACAAAAATATTACATTGCATAACTAGAAGAGCCCCAACACATTGAAGAAAAGTTGTCACTAAGAGAACTATGAATATCATCAACAAATTTGCCAAAAGTAGTTTGTTAAGAGAAATTTTGTCCAAATTCTTTTCAGTGGTAGGTGGAGCTATGAATTTATCTGGGGGATTTAGGTTCTCTTGAGAATCCAGTCTGATCCATGAGTCTTGAAAGGATTTGTGATCTTCAATTTCATTAGTTGGAACAGCCCAATGCGAGAATACATGTTTTTCGCACCTATGGTACAGCCTCCCAGGATTTGCAGGAGTTGAAGCCATGCTTATGGCCGTTGTCGAGCCACATTTTCTGCATGTAGATGTGGTGTACCTCAAATAAGGAAATTTGGAAGTTGAAGAACTGTTTTGAGACATTAATTTGCAGTGTTGAGTTGTTGTTGATAGAAGGTATATATAGAGTTATTCTAATGGTCAAGAGTTGTAAAAAAATTGCATTTCCAGCGGTCATTTTTTCTGGTGTTGCATTGAAGGGAAAGCTTGGTCACATGTAAATTATCACAGTTCAAAATGTAAAGGGTACTGTTAAGAAAGCTCCTTGTACTGTTCAATATATGTGGATGTATGTTCAAATTCGATTTTTTTGATTCATGAATTTATTTTAAAGAGAACCATTGTGTCTTGTTTAATTAATTCCCGATTAATAGAAAGGATAAAATCATGAAATGGCATTAACCTTAGTTGTCACACTAAAGTGTGTCTAAAATTACAAAAATATATTAAATAGGTAGCAGTAGACTTAATATGTCTAAGCTTTCATGGGCAAAAAGTAAAATTCATGGGCATAGACATATTTGACAAAATAAAAAGGTGACTAAGCTTGAATAGGGAGTAGAAGTCTTCATGGGACGACTAAGCTCGCACGCACATTATAGAACCTGCAATTTCCATTAATTATGCTGCCCGGTTGTGCATCAATATCTTCCCATATATTTAAGACGAGATCATATGTACCATATGTCCCAATTGGGTCTTTCCTAAAAAATATCTTTTTGTTAGCAAGCTTGATTAATAGCAAAGGTTGTAGTGTGTATGGATGTGGAAGAACATCAATAACGTTGAAAGCAATATTAAGTCTAGTCCACCTTGCATTGAGCCCATAACCTTGAAAATCCAAATCTTAAATGTGCATGAAATTCTTCTTGAATGATGGACTGGAAATGCAACTAGTGTGTCGTCATCCAATTCAGATATTTCCCATGATCTTAACGAAGTTTCTACGGAAGGGGGAAGTTTAACAAGACCCCATGACTCGTCTTCAGGGTTATATGTGCGAATCTCCGTACTTAGAGATCCACACATATTCACATGAAAATGAATTCGTCCCCTCACCCAAACCCCAAACTTTCCAGACGGAACACCAAATGGAAACGGGTTAAGCCGTTTCCACTCATTTTTGTTGTTGTTGAATAAACATCAATTTGTGTGTTAGAGTATGGGGTTTGAAACGTTATCAATCTTAACAACATGTATGAGTTTGACGAAGAAACGTACCCCATTCCGAAGCAAACATCCGCAAGTTCGACTTTTTCAACCCACTTTATGGGAACCGACGGGACGTCTCTGCGCTCGAAAGTAATTGGGTTGAAAATGAAAAAAATATCAAAACGATCAATAGAACATACCAACCCTCTACAGTGTGCAACGACCTCAGTTTCCTCGTCATCTTCAAGAAGTGTCCTTGAGTAAGAAGATGGACCTGTGACTTCATACGCTATGTGTGAAGATAAAATCACTTCGTCAAGTATTAACAACGACATGTATTGCTTCATCATATGATCAAAGTTAGAGTTGACAAAGTTGGGAGAATGTATCATTTCATTCCAAAAAACGTTAACCGTTTGTAAACGGATAACATTTTGGGGTGATAATTTGCATGCTATTTCTTGAGTTATTTCAATGGGTATGGAATGGTTGGACATGGTTTACTAACTCAGCTAATACTGGAAATAGTTTACTGAGTTTCATGATTTTATAAAGGACTACTTCCCCAATGTTAAGGACACACATTCAATTAAGTTATGGCAATGACATGTTTGGACTCATATTTCTTGAACTAAAGTCAACTAACTAAAAATATATTCATTATGACATTAATCAAATGTTAAAAAATAGTGTAGATTCTGAACATGACTATCATATTTTTTAAACAAAATAACGTACTCAAACAAAAATTCGACTGTGTAGTAATTAATTTTTTTAATATGTCCACAAATTAAAGTTTAATATATTTTTAGTTAGGAAAAATGAATAATCCAGCTTCTGTTGAATATTGGATAATGAGATGCATTCAATTTTAAGGAAAAATGGACTTTAAATGCATCAAACTACTCGTGTTATATTTATTCAATTTTTTTGAATCAACACTTACCATCAATTTAATGGTCTATTCTTATTAATGAAATAAGGGAATGACTTATGTGAAAATACTTTATGTGTAATTATGTGCAAATCAAGTAAATAAGGACAAAAATATACAAAATCTCGCATAACCCGGGCCCAATCCAAAGCCCGCGAAATTGACTCAACATTATTATGCATATAAAGCAAAACTAGTAACAAACTACAGTTATGTCCTAGTGGTAAAATCTTACCTTATTTACAAAGAGGTTGCAGGCTCGAATCCCATTTAGGGAAGCCATACTCTATTGTTTATAAAGTAATTTATCAACTTAACACAAATGACATTTATCAACTTAACACAAATGACATTTCTTGTCTCTTTTTTTAATCACTTGTGCACATTCTCTTAACAGTATCACACCTGAAAACATACAATATTACATCAATTTAGGGAAGCCATACTCTATTTACAGAATAAGAAACATGGTATTATAAAAGAAAAATATATAAGCATTTGAGAAATGGAAACAATATTACAGAATAAGAAACATGGTATTATAAAAGAAAAATATATAAGCATTTGAGAATTCTACAATGTAGCAATTTAGGGAAGTGGTATTATAAAAGAAAAATATATAAGCATTTGAGAAATGGAAACAATATTACAGAATAAGAAACATGGTATTATAAAAGAAAAATATATAAGCATTTGAGAATTCTACAATGTAGCAATTTAGGGAAGCCATACTCTATTGTTTACAAAGTACTATTTACAGAATAAGAAACATGGTATTATAAAAGAAAAATATATAAGCATTTGAGAAATGGAAACAATATTACAGAATAAGAAACATGGTATTATAAAAGAAAAATATATAAGCATTTGAGAATTCTACAATGTAGCAATTTAGGGAAGCCATACTCTATTGTTTACAAAGTAATTCATCAACTTAAGACAAATAAATGGAAACAACACTGGATGGAGTGTATTATTCTACATCTCAACATACCTAGATGAACATTTTATTTCCCTTCCTCTCAGCCATTAGATAAACATTATTAGATCTTGTATTTTTGTAAAAAAAATATTTACGCATAAAAACAACAATTCGAATAGATCAAATTTCAACCTAATTAACAACAATAAATTA
This sequence comes from Galeopsis tetrahit, assembly GCA_963675135.1. Taxonomy (NCBI): domain Eukaryota; kingdom Viridiplantae; phylum Streptophyta; class Magnoliopsida; order Lamiales; family Lamiaceae; genus Galeopsis; species Galeopsis tetrahit. Next base: position 42,379,145 of record OY776124.1, read on the forward strand.
GTTTCCTTAAGATCTGAAGACAGCAAAAAACCTGGAGACAGCAAAAGTGTATGGGAAGAACAACTCACTCCTCATTACCTGAATAATATTATGACATTACATTTAATAGTATTACGCAATTACACTTGACAATATTATATTAAAAACATAAAAAAATTTGTGAGATAGTATTTCAACATTACATTGGATAGTATTACACAAATACACTTGACAGTAGTATGCAAATACGCTTGACAATGTAACATCATGACAATTTTTATAGAATAGTATTATGACATTACACTTAACAGTATTAAACAATTACACTTGAACATTAAGACACTTAAATTCTGAAAACAAGAAACGATTCAGGTGATCGTATTTTGACTGCGAGGATCACAGTTCGTTCATATGTGGGTTTGCATTATAAGGTTAGTAGTTCTAATTAATTAATTCCAACAAAATCCCTACATATCATTCTAGAAATTTGACTTATTAACATCTTGTCTATGTACATTTTTAGCTTGAGATATAGTACTTGAGGAGAGTATATTTGATTAATGGTTCGAAAATAGGCTTAGAAACAAGTAACATGCTGCCATTAAGTCCAATCAGTACTGTAACAACGTGAATTTGACTCCATCTACACTTAATAAGTGATATTCACACACGAGTTATTTTTAGCTTGTGATATTCACACACTTAAATTCTGAAAACAAGAAACGATTCAGGTGATCGTATTTTGACTGCGAGGATCACAGTTCGTTCATATGTGGGTTTGCATTATAAGGTTGGTAGTTCTAATTAATTAATTCCAACAAAATCCCTACCTATCATTCTAGAAATTTGACTTATTAACATCTTGTCTATGTACATTTTTAGCTTGAGATATAGTACTTGAGGAGAGTATATTTGATTAATGGTTCGAAAATAGGCTTAGAAACAAGTAACATGCTGCCATTAAGTCCAATCAGTACTGTAACAACGTGAATTTGACTCCATCTACACTTAATAAGTGATATTCACACACGAGTTATAAAGTTGAACTACATATTAGAGTAAGTTGAACTAAATATGTACGAATTATAGGTTTTACGGGAAAACAAACAAGCTAAGGCTTTGAAAGTAACAGTACGACATATTGTGGTATCAAAATTGCTTACTTCACTCTTCTTAAAAAAAAGTACTCACTTACTTTATTGGAACTAAAGAAACTAAAAGACCATTTCACACTTGTCTATCCTAAGCAGAATTCTGCAGCTCAAGACAGATCACATTGCTAAGCTTAAACAGCTGCTAGGGACTCTGAACCATTCCTCCATCGAGTTCCAAAAATAAATCTTGCCATATGCCTTTAGCCACTGGAATGACACTCTCCTATTATTTCGTCGAAGATTGACTCCATCTACACTTAATAAGTGATATTCACACTGAGTTATAAAGTTGAATTATCCAATTAACACATAGAAACCTAAGATATGAATAGTTATTATAAATTTAGCATCAACAACAGAGACTGAAAGTTGTACTGATTCAAACACTAATTTATTTACAAATCCATAAGAACAATCAATACATCACATTCATTTTTGATTAATTCATCAAATAAATCAGAACTTAATCAATGATATTCACACACGAGTTTTCCTATAGTCAAGAATTTATCTCAATTATTCATGTTTATAACAATTTCAATCAAAATGTATATATATACACAATTGGCAGATTGATCAAACCTTGCTAGCTTTCAAGACCCTCAAGAGTTGATTCTCATAATCGATTGCTGCATCACGAGCCTCCATCTCTCGAATGACATATATCATCGTTGAAACATATATAACTGAAGAGGGATAATTTAGCAGCCTGCAATCTGCACTCATTTATAAGATTTCCCAACATTACTAACACAATCAACACCGTTACAAATCGTTACAAATCATTAAGCATTAAATCATCAATAAATATGCACATCTAATCATGTTAAGTAAGATCATACCAGTGATAACAGAGAGAATTGGAGGGAGGCCGACGACAGCGCCGCGAGAAGAGAGAGAGGGAGGCCGGCGTCAGCCGCGCCCGAGGAGACAGCGATGGCCGTAGAGGAAAGTGGAGAAGGCGGCGTCGGCGGCGGGCGGGAGGACGACCAGAAATGTAGAAGGGGGATGAAAGGGACGCCTCACTGTGTGTAAATCGCACACAGTGAGGGTGTGGTGGGATTACAAAAGTAAAATTTGGTATTAAACCTAAGGGCATGTTTGTTTGAATAAGATTAAAATTTTAAGTTGAGCGGGCCGGGCTGGGAGCCTGAAAAAAGTATATGGGCCAAATATAATAACCCTAGGCCACCTTTGGTAGCATTTACTAATTATCTGAGATTTGGGCCCAATCCGATTAAATTAAGATTGCAAATATAACTGCTGTTTGGTATACACTTTTGGATGTGTGAATTTTCGGTCAATAAATAAATCATAATATATGCAATTTACAGAAATGTCCTCGCTGAAAAAATAGTATTCCAAATTTGCCATTTTCAATACCTTTCACATTTTCAATTGTTCTGGTACAGACTAGCCGACCCCCCTTCTTTCTACGAAAGTTTATTGTGCATTCATGTCTGCTATATATAAAAGCTAACTCTAAATTTAAATTTGTTTCAATATATATAAACTAATTCACAAATTCATTACGAAAACATAGTTTTTGTGTGAATAAAAAAATCATTCAACAGAAGCAACCTATAGAAGATATTGTATTATATAAGAACTAAAAAGAGAGGGACCAGAGTTGTATTACACTATTCAAGCAAAATAAAACTCTATAATAACACAACCGAATATACATGTTTTTATCACATTAGGGATGAATGCTTGCAAGCAAAAAATAAAAATAAATCATCTTCAAGAAGATCCTTGAGAGAGTCATAAACTGCATCCAATGGGTAGACTTTCGTAATTTCCATCAAAGAACCACCTGACAGCCTATAATAAAAGTTAAACATATGTGAGTAAGACTATTTGATACAAGATCATCAACGATGCTAGCAGAAAGGATCGAGCATGTTATACGGGTATTTCTCTAGGAACCATGTGTTAACTGTTAAGGTGTATGATATATCATGAACAAGGTCAACCACAATGGTAACACAAAAATATCATCACTATTTTATTAAGTAGAACCTCACAACACATTTCAGAGCAAAGAAAAACATGAATCCTAGTTTCTAGAATAAATGCATGAGCAATGTAGATTGAGGAAAATATAATCACATCTGGCTCTTTTGCATCCACATATATAGCTCACAAATCAAAATTGAATTGACTAAATTTCTCAAAAAACCTACACGAATAAGAAGACTAAGGAGAGAATATAGCATCAAAAGAGTCAAAGAGACAACAATAGTTATCAATTTCTTACATTGTTGTTAGCAAGAGTATGCTCAGCAACAAGAGTATTTTACCTTTTCCGCTATTGCAATATTAATGAGTTAGTTTTATACTTTTATCAAATGTATGATAGAATCATAGAATGCGGGTGTAGACGCTCTATTTGGGTTTTTGACACGGATATTGGAATGTGGTGTTAAATACGAGTGTCAATTAAAATATGTATCAAAACCAGAACACAAACTTGAAGTGAACAATGCTAATTACAAACACATTGTTATCAACAATATACCCAATATAACAAAAATCAAAAGTGCTCTGGTAAATCTGACAGAAATAACACAAATGATTTAACCAAATTAAATAAGAAAACAATTTACACAAAAAAAATTACAAAAAACTCAGATTGATGAAATTAAATTATGAACTGGACCTGAACACAAACCTAAAAGGGAATGACAGTGCTGGTAGATCTGCCGATAAATCATGACCCCGCAAAGAGCGTCTTGCACACGACTTCCCGTATGCTAGTTTCTGGAACAGGCATTTTGTGGTATGCTAGCTTCTGGAAACAAAGTGAAAATTATATATTTGGCTTACTGTGAACATATGACGGAAATGTCCGAGGGGAAGGGTTGACTTGTGTATACATACGAGTGAAATTTGAGACAAAATTGTGAAGATACACCGTTCATTTAACAAGGAAGCCAACGGAAGCAACAGAAACCCAAAAAATGAGGCGAAATTGTTAGGGCTACACAACAAAAAAAATAGAACCCATCAATTGATAAACAACTATCATTTATTGAGACATCAACCATCACAACGTCAACAATCACAAAGTTCAAAAATTTACACTGCAGTTATGTATATTACCGTTCAGAAGTGAATCTATCAAGCAACAATGAATATCAAACAATTTTTAGGTGTGAGATACAATTTACAAATGGAGTAAAGCACAAACAGTGAAACATAACAAAATCACACCATTTGGGAAACAGAACAAGACAAATAACGCAGTATGCAGGAAACAAAAAACTTACACAAAAACTCACAAAAACTTAAAACACAAAACTTGGTCTTGAAAACACTTGATTGGAGCTATTATCTCTCAAACCCTAATAGAGGAGATTTAATCGGCAAATACAACTTAAATCGAGAGACCAAATCGACGAATACCACGGAAGAAAAGAGACAAAAATAGGGTTGTCGTTCGTACCGCTTATCTTCGAGGTCTTCAAGGTGACGACGTTTTTTCGAGAGAGAAATCGACGATGTATTTTCGAAAGAGAAATCGACGGCGTAGCTTGGAGGTCGACGGCGTAGCTTCGAGGTCGACGGCGTATCTTCGCTAGACGGAAATCGCCGCTGATTCAGGTCGGGAAGAAATCACCTCGCCGCTTGTGTTGAGAGAGAGGGGCTGAAAATGAAATTATGTGGAAAAAAATGAGGGTTTCACGTTTATATATCGGGGGTAAGAGGGTAATTTGCAAATGGAATTGTGCTCCGTGTTTTGCACCGATAAATTATCTCACCTCTTTGGTCATGATGAAAAACACACCACAATCTGCTATTTGTCTTGGGCCATCAATTTTGTCTTGGGCAAGACTGATTTCCACTAAACAAAAAATTGGCCTAGATTAGGCCTAATCTAGATTTTATCATGCCTAATTTGGGCCACCAAATGGGGCCCTAAATCACAAAATGGGTAATTTACATATAATTACACATAAACTATTTGCACAAAAGTTTTTACGATGAAATAATATTTTAAGGAGACCTATTTACAACAACCATTCACATTAATTTGATGGAATGGGTAACCACCCTCCTCAAATCAAATTAATGTTTATGAATCCTCAATATTAAAGGTCGCAGTCCTAAAGCCTAGTTCATCATTGCTAAAATGTCATTAACACATTGTTCTCTTCTTTCCCCTCTACTAAATTTTCTATTTTTCTTGATTCAAAACAGAAAATGATGTTGAGCTATACGATTTCATCGAATTACTTCGAGAAGGGCCATCTTATAAAAATGAGTAGGTAGATTCGTTTTTCAGTTATTTTTACAAAATTAATGTGTTCCAACCAATTACTAACGATAGCAGGGCCACAGATGAAAGGTTGTCAAGATCTTTTTATAAAACATGTTATAATTTTGAACTACACAACAAAATAATTGAATTCATACCATATATATTTGAACATGCAACGAAATACAAAAACATAAAGGAATTTCATCAACAACCCAGTTGTCCAAAAAAGAAAGATGCATTACTTCCTCCATACTACTCCAACAAAAATAGATAAGATTATCAGTGCCAATTGTGCAAAAATAAAAAAGACACACTCAGATTACATGATCTAGAGATTGTCTTGTCCAGTTTCAAAAGGATAATCTAGGGATGTCTCGTTAAGATACAAAAAGATTAAAACTTCTAGATTTTTGTTCCAGTCGAATCCATAAATAATTTTGTCATCCTCATGCGAAAATTACTAGCACATGTTACTGAGTATGCTCCCTTTTTGCTTGACCTGCCAATCATAGTGTTCTCGATATGATAATAAACAATTACCCCGCAGTCGAGTGTGGCCGGACTTTGCCATAAGCAAACCTCTGGGTGGGGGGGCCACAACGTTTTCTTCATATAATCATGATTGGGTTCAGCCTCTTAAATGCATCACATAATTTGCGGTCAATGTATTTAACCTTGACAAGATAATTAGAAGCAAGTCAGGTAGAAATTCAGTCATATTGAAAAAATGAAAGAACAAGAGTGTTGAATCTCTCTTACCACTACTAATGCATCTTTCAAATGGGGATCGCGATTAGCCCTATTTCTTGGAGACATAGAGTTAAAAAGATGCCACTCGCATTTCTTCATGTTCAGTTTAAGAAGCGTCCAGTGATCTGATCCGCCACCCCGTCCAAGTATCGGAAAGAGTACTCAGTCTGCCTGTAAAGCCTCATCAATTTGGTTGTCAATCAAGATTTTCGTAGTTTTGTCCTTTATGCCCCCATAATCGTTTATTAAAGTTTGAGGAGAAGGAGATAATAAATTAAGTATTAAGAATGATATATTGTCAAATAATTTTAGCAATTATAATTACCCAACACAACACAATGAAGGTGACTGTGAATTTAACCCCGGATTTATGCTTAAAATGCATAGACTGACATATATCGGCCCAAGCATCAATCACCTGATAAGAAGGAAATTATAAGTATTATTTAACAAAAAATGTTTGAAACGAAAAAATATTGGACATCGTGGCTTACCTCAAAGGAAATTCTTCTATCTTCAAGGACATCGCAAATATTTTGAACTGAAACCTCCGTTGTACGCTGTATTCCCTTCCAGACGATTGGGTAGTAAATAACATACATAGTTCTGATCATTAATAATAATAATATGTTTAAATATATACAAACATTTTTTTTCTTTAAATTCATTATACTTTACAATAAAAATTAAGTATACTCCTACATTCATTTTTCACACTTTTCAAGATCTCTCACTCTCTCTTCTCTCTCTCTCACTCTCACACACACACACAGTCATCTTACTCACCGAGAATGCTTGCAAATTGATTTATATATTGGGGTGAAATATCTATACTTAAAATACAAAAAAATGCTGAACCTGTTGATTAGATTATATTTTTTTTATTCAGCTTCATTCCATCTCAGAAAAATGAAAAAAAAAAAAAAACTCCATTACACAACTATTTATTTTTTGAGATTTTTTCGAAATGAAGATGAAGAGAGGAAATTAGGATAATGATGAATTCAAATTTGAATTTAATATTCTGAGACAGGGAAAGGAAGACGACCATAACCTTGAATTGAAGAATGCGATGAGACGTTCGCCGGAAGGAAGGGGAGCTGACAGCCTCTGTATGGTTTATTTGAAATTATCCAAACAATTAAAGAAAAACAAATACAAAATGTAAATGAAAGAAAGGGCAAATAGGACAATTCATAAAGGATTTGAGAGTTAGTTTCTATACAAAAAGTCAATGGGAGCTGGTTGCAATTGTTTGGCCAAAGTGGGAGTTAGTTGTAAAAAATCTCGAAAAAGTAATGGCCTTTGTGTAAAATTGAGAATATTGTGAGGGTGGAGTTTATGAAGAATTTTCCATTTTAAGGGTGTGAAAGTTATTGTGGGACGTCCTAAAAAGGAAAGTGTGAAAGTTATTGTGGGACAGAGGGAGTAATTATTAACGTTTGAATCATTAAATATTTATTTAACCCATAACCTCGAATCTTGGACCTGTCCATGGCTAATATCAACTCATTTGCTTATTTTCATAAGGGATTAAAAAAATTTAGTGAATTAAATTAACACGTTTTTTTATTTAGTTCACATAATTATCATTTTTTGAATTTAGTTCATTATGTTTCAATTTTTTTTTATCTAGTTACCTGCTACATCAGATTTTTTGAATATTGTTCAGAAATTGGGTAGTAAATAACATACAGAGTTCTGATCAAAGTTCTTGAAAAAATGTTAATTTATAAAAGAGTGTTCTATATTAAAATGAAATCACAAAACATGACTTTTCACTATATTCAAAGAACAATACATAGCATTAAGGCTACTTAACATTCTAGTCTCGTGGATCGACAATTTAACCGGGCATTGCTTTTATTACTACGATCCTCTTATACTTGAGAGGAGCGTGTTGGTAAAATCATGTGTCAGTAGATCAACTTAGCAGATTGGTTAATTGAATAACTCTGATATATTTTAGAAAAAGTTTAAAAGTCTATTCACCCCTCCCCTCTAGACTTTTAGCTCGTTCTAATCTTAACTTGACTTCTGGGACCAACAAGTGGTATCAGAGCAGTGGTTCTAACGGACTGTTGTTTCTAGATAACCAAAAATACTTTAGGGGAAAGTCTTGTTGGCCACTGTGAACTGATCTGTGAATTTTACTTACTATTTAGATTTCGTGCTATTACTTGTTCTCTTTGCTTCATCCTATCTTATATGTCTTCAAAATGGATACTAATGCAACAAAACTACCGAAGTTCTCTGTTTCAGATTATGATTACTCGAAATTGCACATGGAAGCTATTTTCAGTTCTACTCACGATCTAATGGTGTCTGTCGTCAAGGATGGTCCGATCGTTACCATGACTCCAAAGACGACTACCTTGGATCCTTCTAAATAAGTTGGGGTATTAGTACCCAAACCCAGGTCAGAACTTTCAACTGATGAAATGAAACAAAATAATTTGGATAGCATAGCGAAAAACTTCATTTTACACACCCTGCCTAATGAGTATCTAGGCAAAGTGCTTAAATGCAAGCCCGCTAAGGAAATGTGGGATAGATTAGTTGTTCTTTGTGAAGGCACTAGTCTGATCAAAGAAAGTTAACTATCTATTGGCGTCCAAAGATTCGAATCATTTAAAATGAAACCTATCGAAACTATCGACCAGATAGATACTCGTTTTACGCGTATTATGAATGATTTGGAAGTTCTTGGTAAGAAGTACACCCCTAGAGAGATTAACCTTAGGGTTCTTAACTCTTTAGATGAGAGGTGGAAGATGGTCAAGATGATAATCAAGACCACACAGGATATAGACACTTGGTCCGTAGAAACTCTCTTCCAAACCTTAAAAGCCCATGAGTTTGAACTTAATGAAGAAGATCCGTTGGTAGATAGTGATCAGGACAAGACAGCCTCCAAGAATGTTGCCTTTAAGGCCTCCTCCTCTAAAAACTCTAGAACATCTAAGTCTAAACCTTCTAGTATTAGAGATGAGTTGGAGAAGTCTGACCTTAGCCTTAAGGAACAGATGAACCTTATGATAAAGCGTTTTGATAAGTTGAACAAGAGATATGGTAGTTATAAGAGATTATATAAGGACTATAAGGGTTCCGATAACAAGGACTCTTCTGGGACCAGAAGAGATCGCACCTCTTCTGAAAGAAGGGATGAGATCTCCAATGAGAAAAAAAGAGGTAGGAGCTCTTCCGACAGGAAGGATAGAACACCTTCGGATAGATGCGATAGGAAGCGAGATCACACTCCTATTAAAAAGTCTACTAATGATTCCTTATGCTATAACTGTGATAAGCCAGGACACTACATCTATGAGTGCCCTGATCTAAGCTCTGAGGACAGAAAAGAAAGGAAAGCAAGACATGATCGTAGGTATGCTAGAGGTAAGAAGGCATTGTTGGTAAACGATGAATCTGATTCGGAATCGGACGAGTTGCCATCGTCTTCTTCTGATTACATCTCCAGCAACGAAAAAGAAGTTGTTCAAGTTAATGATCTGGTTATAATGGCTAAAATAGAACTCGAGGTATCTTATGTTACTTCTTTCGTTCTTGTGATAGTTCCGAATTTGATGAAAGTGACACTACTGATAGTGGAGTAGGGAGTAGACTTCATCATTCCAATGGAGTCACTGAAGAAGACCTCCTACTTGCTAACAAAGCATTCATGGGAGTCAGCGACAAGAACATATCTTTAAAACAAGAAATTATTAGTATACATGAAGCTCAGTCAAGAGCAGATCCTAATTTAGCTATCATGAATGAACGATTATCTGAAGAATTGTCTCAATTTAAAGACAAGCACGCATCTATTGATAACTTATATTCGGGTATGCTCAAGACTCAAGCTAAAGAGACCAATGAATTTAATGCTTTAAATATTAAGTGTGAAAAACTCGAAGAGCGCAATAGGCTCTTAGAAACTGAAGTGTTCAACTTAGATCTAAAACTAGCTGATATGATTAAATCTTCAAAGATTAATCAACAGTTATCAGATAGGTATAGATCACCAGCTGACAAAACAGGGTTGGGTGCTGATGTGCCTAGCTCGTCTACTCCAGTAGATAAGATCACTAATGCTGCTAGTTTTTTTTTTTTTTACATATAGATAAAGGCAAGAAGCCGATGGAATACGATAATGGTACAAACCCCAAGGTTACTATACAAGTACAGTCTAAAAACAATGTTCCTACTACCAAGAATGGTAAACAAAAGATTGTTGATAGACCAGTACAGTCTAGACCAAGTCAGCAGAGATATACTAATCTGGTCAGACCAAATCAGGTCAGGTACCAGCAGAGGTATTCTCAGTAGACTAGGCCCAGACAAGTATAGACAGGTTGGAACAAGCCAAAACCTCCTTCCATAAAGCAGTCTCAGCTTTATTCAAACAGGCCTAGGAAGTATGTGCTAAATTATCGTAATCAATCAGTCCTCTATCCTCCTACTTTATCTTATGACATCATTAGTGAGGATAAACCATGACGCATCTATAAACCATACGGTTCACAAGCCTTTACACCATAGCTGAACTATCAAAGTCCAACTATGCCTGCTCACAATGAGGTTGAAACCAGACGAGGTTATCTCAGACCAGTAGACATAAGGTCTGCTGACAGTTCAGATAAGGTCAACAAAGTCTTGTTCTGTGACCGGAAAGGTAAGAAACTTAAGAGGTCTCAACTGTTTAAAACTCCTATGTATATTTAGGTTCCTCTTAATGCAACTAACACTCAAGGACCCCAATGAATAGTGGGTACCTAAATTATTAAATCACCAAAATGCAGGGTCTAGTTGATCTCTACAGAAAAGACGGGTCAGTTGGTGAGACTTGGTACATAAACAGTGGTTGTTCACACCACATGACTGGTACTAAGGAATCACTCACTAACTACCGTGAGCAGTAAGGTCCAAAAGTGATCTTTGGTGATAGCTCCTTAGCTACGAGAAAAGGTTTGGAACAATAAGGAATGGTGACGTAGAGATTCAGGACGTCTCGTATGTAGAAGGTTTGAAGTATAATTTACTTTTCGTTTCACAATTTTGTGACAGGTGATATAAAGTGCAGTTCAAAAGCACAAAGTGTGAAATCATCGAGAAAATAACACACACTACTCTTCTTGTCGGTATCAGACAAGGCAGCGTCTATATTGTGAATTGGAATAGTTGTCCACGAGATGCTTGCATTCTTATTAAATGTCCTAAAGAGATAAGTTGGCTATGGCACAGATGCCTATGCCACATGAACTTTAAGATTATTAATAAGATTGCAAGAAATTACCTTGTAGAAGGGTTACCCAATGAGATATATTACAAATCACAAGTATGCGATGCTTGTAAAAAAGGTAAACATGTGAGGGTTTCTTTTAAGTCAATTCCTACTCTCTTAACTAGTAGAGTCTTAGAACTCTTACATATAGATCTTCATGGTCCCATTAAACCTCCAACTTTGAATGGTAGGAGATACACTCTTGTTGTGGTAGACGACTATTCCAAGTTCACTTAGGTAGTCTTCTTACAAAAGAAGAGTGACACTCAAACTCAACTACCAGAATTGTTAAAGAGGTTACAAGTTGAGAAGGGCCAGTCCTTATCAAGATTATAAGTGATAAAGGCACTGAGTTTATCAATTCTTTTATCAATGATTACTGTACTAAAGCTGGTATCCAGCACCTAACTAGTGCAGCTAGAACCCCGCAATAGAACGATGTTGCAAAAAGAAGGAATTGTACACTTAAAGAAGCTTGTCGAGCCATGTTAGCAGAGTTCAACACTCCTCAAAAGTTTTGGGCAGAGGCAATCAACACTGCTTACCACACCCATAACAGAAGTGCTCTACATAAGGTCCATGGTAAGACACCTTATGAGGTATGGAAAGGTAGAAAACCACGTGTTTCATATTTTCATATCTTTGGATGCAAATGTTTCATTCACAACAATGGGAAGAGCAATTTGAATGCATTTGATGCTAAAGCAGATGAGGGGATATTCTTGGGATACTCCTCTACTAGCAAGGCATTCAGAGTATTCAACTACTCTACTCTTTGTGTGGAAGAAACACCACACGTTGTCTTCGATGAATCTATACAGGACTCGACTACTCACCAGATCAGTAAGAAAGTAGATGAATTAAAACTTCAATCCGATGACAAATCAGACATATATGAATCTGTACAAGCATATCCGTTCCTGAACATTCTCCATGATGAGGACGAGGAAAAGGTAAGTGAAAAAGGTAAGTCTACTAGACCAGTCGATATGCCTGCTCTGGTTGACTCTTCTCCCTCTATAGACAAGTCTGTTAATATAGATGATATAGATATGCATGATGTTATAGATGCTTTAGATGATGAGAGCGTGCCTGTTAAGAGTAGAAAAAACTGGAAACCAGCCCACTCAACTGATCTTATTATAGGTGATTCCAGTAGAGGTATTAAGACTAGACGACAACTTTTTGAATCGCAAGAAGAAACTAATCCATCTCTCTTTTGCTGGTGTTGTTTTCTCTCTCCTATTGGGTAACCATGAGACACTAGTCTAGCCTTGTTTCTCACTACAAGATCATTTTCATCTTTCTTGTTCTTAAAAATCCACTTAGTGCCTGCGACATTGTGTCTAGCTGATCTTATTATAGGTGATTCCAGTAGAGGTATTAAGACTAGACTAGACTATCAAAGAAGTCTTGGTTGATAGTAATTGGGTAATAGCCATGCAAGAGGAGCTGAATCAGTTCACTCGAAATGATGTATGGGAGCTTGTCGATAGACCAGCTAGACACAATGTCGCAGGCACTAAGTGGATTTTTAAGAACAAGAAAGATGAAAATGATCTTGTAGTGAGAAACAAGGCTAGACTAGTGTCTCATGGTTACTCTCAAGCTGAGGGTATCGACTATGATGAAACATTCGCACTTGTTGCACGTCTAGAAGCTATTATATTATTTATTGCATATGTTGCTCATATGAAATTCAATGTCTTTCAAATGGATGTAAATAGTGCTTTTTCTTAACTGTATACTTGTTGAGGAAGTTTATGTAGAACAGCGTCCTGGTTTCGAAGTCAAAGGAAATCAAGTATACAGATTGAAGAAGGCTCTTTATGATTTGAAGCAAGCCCCACGTACCTGGTATGACACTCTCTCACTTTTTCTATTAGAAAATAGTTTTACTAAGGGCAAAGTAGATCGTACTCTGTTCAGAATACAAGAAGGGAAACACATCTTACGTGTCCAAATTTACGTAGATGACATCATTTTTGGGTCACCTAATAAGAGCATGAGTGAGAGCTTCTCAAAGCTCATGCAAAGTAAATTTGAGATGTCTTTGATGGGTGAGATGACCTACTTTCTTGGTCTTCAAGTAAAACAATCACCAGAAGGCATATTCATAAATCCAGCAAAGTATACATGCAATCTAATGGATAAATTTGGTATTAAGACCTGTAAAACTATTGGAGTTCCTATGCAACCAACCTAACAGATGGAACCAGACGAGCAAGGTAAATCAGTCGACCAATCCTACCATCGTGCATTAATTGGCTCTTTGTTATACCTTACTGCCAGTAGACCAAACATTACATTTGTTGTAGGTGTATGTGCTAGGTTTCAGGAAAACCCCAAAGAAAGTCATATAAAGACAACCAAAAGGATCTTGAAGTATCTAAAGGGGACCATTAACCGCGGGTTATGGTATCCTTCTGATGACGATTTAGTTCTTAGTGGCTACTCAGACTCTGACTTTAGTGGTTGTAGGATTGATAGAAAGTAAACATCGGGAACATATCAGTTCTTAGGTTCTAAGCTCATATCATGGTTTTCTAAGAAACATACAAGTGTAGCAACCTCTACTACTGAAGCAGAATACATGGCTGTAGGAAATTGTTGTAGTCAAAATCTAATTGTTGTATATCATCTATGGCTTATGCAACAACTTAGAGACTACAACATTGTAGAATCTAATGTACCAATATTCTGTGACAGCAATAGTGCCATTGCTATAACTCAAAATCCCATTTACATACAAGGTGCAAGCATGTAGATGTTAGGCATCATTTCATTATGGATCATGTTGAAAAGAAAAACATTAGAATGGAAAAGATACATACTGATTTCCAACGAGTTGATATCTTTACAAAACCTTTGGCTGAAGCAAGATTCAGAGATTTGTGCATTAGTTTAGGATTACTTGACTTAGATCTTGCTTGTGTATATAGTTGTACTAACCTTTCAGGTACTTAAGCCAAAAGCAAGTGCAGACAGAGTCAAACAAGATGAGTAGAACAGACAAGACTAGTAGACTATGCCACCAGATCACATGCCTCAGTCGTTTATCAGGTAATAAGGTCACCAAGGTGACTAAACCCGATGAGGAAGCTGGTAAAGCTGAGGGTAAAAAGGAGAATATACAATTAAGGGGGAATCTATGATCTCTTAAAGATCATTATGTTGACTCTAAAAAAGATTAGTAAGCACACCTGAAGGGGGAACTCAGCTGGTGCAAATCATGTTACTCAGCTGGTCTGGTGAACACAGTTGACAAGATAAGATGATATTATATCATGTATTTATCTAAATTTTGAAATTCATTAAGGATATAATGGTAAATTCATTTGAAAATATGAAAATCCTATACTGGATATATACACCTGTTGGGAATAAAATGAGAATTTTGATTAAGATACCAAAACCCCTTAAGACATGCCAAATACATAAGTAAAAAATGATATGAACATGTTTTAGGAATGTTGAAACATGTAGTATATGCTAGTTGAGAAGCTGGAATGTTAGACAGCTCTTAGTTAATTAGATGCACAAGTTGAGGGGGAACACATGCTTAAAACTCTACAAGATTCAAGTCCCCTCAAGGCTCAAAATCAAATTGATCCTAAATCTGCTGAAGTACTTAAATGGACAACTATGCTGATCAAGTCAACTCAATAATGTATCAACCTATATGAAGATCAATTGAATGGAATGCATCAACAAGACCAAGTCTACTGATGTATATGACAAAGACTCAGAAGGAATATCCAGCAGAAATGTCTCAGCACACTTGAACCAGAACAGTTCCAAGTAAATGTCAACTGTGCTGATAAGGTCAAAGTTACTGATATGAAGCCATGAATGCTCAAGAACAATCAAGAGACATGCTATTAAAGAGAAAGAGCCAAGTCATCTGAAAGAGCCTAGCCAACACTGCTGATAAGCTAAGTCTGCTGATATTGATAAGCAGAACTGTCCAGATGATAAGGAATGTTGTCCTTATCATATGACCAATGATCAGAAGTGATGTCCATGTTTGATCAAGTGAATCTTCAAGTCAGGCATTGGGAAGAGTGTTTCAAAGTCAAGACGAAGAGCATACATTCGTTTACTTCCCAAATTAAGGACATGTCACTTTCAAGAAACTATCTTCCAGTTGCAGAGTTCAAGGAAGACAAATATAGGCATTTAGAGGTTGTCTCTCCAACGGACATAACCTCAATTTGCTCTATAAATACAGAAGTGTGGAAACCATTTGAAGACATCCAACTAATCCAACCAAGACAACAATTCTGAGATTCAAAGGAAACCATAAGCCTTCAAGCTTTCTAAGAAACATTCTTAGTTTCCAGAAACACTTCTTCTAAGCTGAACCACATTGTATATCTATCAAAGCTTAGAGAAATATCCTATCTTATACACTGATCTCATTGTAAAGTATATCTCAAACTAGTTGGAACCAACATCAACCCTTATACCTTTCCAAGAAAGTTAGAAGGTTGTTGTAGTAGAAGTGTAAGGAATTGACTGTTGAGAGAAGAACAGTTCAATTCTGAGTTGAGAAGAGAGTACTAGGACTCTGAATCCTAGGGATCAAGGCACCAAGGAGTGGTGTGGTTGATCAAGTGCACCTTGGCACTATAAAACAAGTAATTCCAAGAGATAATGAATTATCCTGTTCAATCAGGGAAAGTGGATGTAGGAGTTTGAGTCTCTAAACCACTATAACTCTTGTGTTGATTTACTTTCAAAGTACTTCCATACAAACAACACATTCATACACTGCACACTAACTAATCTTTAAAGGACATATATTCAAGACTGTGCAAAACTGTTTTGGGACAAGTCCCCTGAAAACAGATTAATTGTTAAAAGAGACTTTCAGAATTAAAGGAGTTTAAACTAAATGACCAACCACTATTCCACACATACAACTCATTTAGATAGTTATTCAACTAAGTACTCAATAGTACTTAGTAGATTGATTATCTTCTAAGAGTTAATCATATCAGAAGAGTTGTCCAGGACAACCTTGCTGAAGCCAGTTTTACTTAAAGTTTGAAAAGATTTGCATACAAGTGTATTCCCCCCCCCCATACACTTGTGATATACTCCTTTCAGGACCAACAAGTGGTATCAGAGCAGGGGTTCAAAGACCACTACTTCTGAAAATCCATCTTGATTTTCAAAGACATATTTTAGTGTGGTCACTGAACTGATCTTTCTGAAACTCTTTACACTGTGTTATCTAACCCCTATTTCTGAGATATGGCAAGGGGAAACCACCACAACCAGAACCAGCATCAGAATCAGAACCAGAACCAAAATCAGAACCAGAACCAAAATCTTAATGTTGTTCCACATGATGTTGTGCAAACCATCAACAACATGGCCCCAGATCCAGTCAATCACATATCTCATCACAAGCTGCCCATGTTCTCTATTGAGAACTATGATTTCTGGAAAATCAGAATGAGAGCTTATCTTGCATGCCTACACACTGATATGTTAAGAGTCATAACAAGAGGACCATTCATCTTCACACAAGAAAATCCCAGAGTCACTGATGCTCAAAGAGCTGATACAAGGGATGAGATTCCCAAGGATGAAGATGATCTCACCACTGAAGAGAAAATGAGAGATAATCTCAATTATCTAGCAATGAACACTCTCTACCAAACAATTCCAGATGCAGTAATGGGGAGAGTCTACCACTGCACAACATCCAAAGAAATTTGGGATACCCTTGTTGAAATGTGTGAGGGCACTGAAAAGATCAAGGAGAATAAGCTCCAAGTTGTTGTGCAGAGGTTTGAACAATTCACAATGGAGCCTGAGGATTCCATTGATAAATTTGCTGGTAGATTCACTGACATAATGAATGAAATCAACTCATTGGGTAAGGTGTACTCCAAGAGAGAAATTGCTCTGAAGATCTTAAGGAGTCTCACTCAAAAGTGGGATGTATACTCTGTAATGATGCAGAACACCAAAGATCTCTCCACCATGCCCATGCAACAAATCTTGTCAGAACTCAAAGCCTATGAGTTTGATCTCAACAGAAGAAAACGTACTAAAGAACCTTCATTACCAACCAAAGGAGTGGCATTTAAAGCCAAAGCTGCTGAACCAGAGATGCAATCCACTCCTAGATCATCAAAATCAGTCTCTAAGGCTGAAATGAAGGAAGAGCTAGCCCTCATGGCTAGAAGGTTTGACAAGCTCAACTCAAGGTTTGGTAGATACAAAAAATTCTACCAAGACAACAAGGTCAGGAGAAGGTGCAACTCTCCTGAAGCCAAGGCTGAGGACAAAAGGCCTGAAGATAGAAGATCAGAGGACAAATACTCTGATAGGAGAAAGTCCAGCAGAGCTGAACCTTCAACATCTAGAAGAAGAGATGAATCAAAGAAAGATGATGATGAAGACCTGTGCTACAATTGCAAGAAGAAAGGGCATTTTCAGTATGATTGCCCTGAACTCAGCTCAAAAGAAAGAAAGGAGAGGCAAGCTAAAAGAGACAAAAAGTTCACCAATAGAAAGGCCATGATGGCTGGTGATGAGTCTGAAAGTGCTGAAAGCTTCAACTCCTCTGATGATGATGATGTGTGCAACATGGCCATAGAAGATGATGAGGTATCTTCTACTTCTAGCTCACCATCAATTCAATCACACAACACTAGTGATGTCAACTTGAAACTCTCCTTTGGAAAGTTGATGGAAGACTTCACTAGACTGCAAGAATTTCATGATAACTGTGTGAGAGAAAATGAAAGGTTATCCATTGAACTTGCAAAGTCTTCTGAATCTGTGGTTGATGTCAAGTCTACTGAGTTGCATCAACAAGTCTTGAAAGAACTTGAGGAAGCTTCTCTCAGGATAGTTGACCAACAAAAGCAGATTGATGAACAACTACTTATTCAGAAAAGAAAAGATTTTGAACTTAAAATTCTTTAAGCTAAATTTTAAAACCTCTCACATGAGTATGACATTCTTAAAACAAGTGAAGAGAGCCTGAAAATTAAGATGTCTGCAATGAATAAATCCTCTAGGGCAATAGAGGAAATTCAAAGCTTCCAAAGACCTATGGCTCAAAAGAGTGGATTGGGATATGATCCATTCGAATCTTCACCTTGTCTTAGTGTTGCTTCAACAAGTAACACTAAGAGAGTCTTTGTGAAGTCAGTGGCACAACAAGCTGAAAATGAATTAATTCAGCTACTGAACAAAGGAAAGGGCAAAATGCATGAGGTGCCCACTCAAGTACTTCAGGGGACTAGGCACATACCTAAGGAAAAGGCCAAAGTCCCTGAATACAAGAGGAATGGTGTTCAGTAGAGTAGACCCAATGGAAGAGTAACTTATCTGAACAACATTCAGAGTGGTTGTCCAAGGTATGTTCAGCCTAGGCCAACTCTCCTGAGGAAACCTCAGCTGAACAGACCTAAGGTCAAATCTCCTCAAGGGTACAATAAAATGAGACAACCAAAACCCTTCATGCCAAAGGGTAATGGTCATCTATATGCCTATCCTCAAAGATTCCCTCAAGTAGCACAAAGAACTCATAAGTTCAGGAGAAATGACAACTCTCCTGAAACTTACAGAGTCAACACTTTCACACATTCTTTCCCAAAGGCATTTAAGGGAAAAACTGTGTATGTTGATGCTAGAGGAAAACAACTTAGCCACCTTGAATCAATCAGGGTAATTAGGCAAGTTTGGGTTCCTAAAGGTACATCTAACCTCTCAGGACCCAAAATTCAAAGGGTACCTAAAGCTTGATCATTGCAGGTACCAAAGGACCACAAGAAGCTGAGGAGCATGAACAAAAAGACAGCATGGTACTTGGACAGCGGATGTTCAAGGCACATGACTGGAAACAAAGACCTCCTCACTGAATTTACTGAAAAAGAAGGCCCTAATGTCACATTCGGAGACAACTCACAAGCAACAACAAAAGGTTATGGTACCTTGATAATTGGTAATATCAAGACATCCAATGTGTCATATGTGGCTGGTCTCAAATATAATCTCCTAAGCATAAGTCAGTTATGTGATAAAGGATATAATGTTGAGTTCACTAGTAATAAGTGCTTAATCAAAGATAAAACTCAACAAATCTTACTGACTGGAACTAGAAAAGGGAATGTGTATTTTGCTGACTGGGACAAATCTACCGATGCAGCATGCTTTATTGCCAAAAGCTCAAATGAACAAAGTTGGTTATGGCATAAAAGGCTAAACCACCTGAACTTTAAATCCATGAACAAGTTGGCAAGAAATGCATTAGTTAAAGGACTGCCTAATGAAGTTTTCATTAAAGAACATGTTTGTAAACCAGTCATTTAAAGGCAAACCAATCATCTCTACTGAAAGGGTACTTGAACTATTACATATGGTCTTATTTGGACCAATTACCCCTACAAGCATAAATGGAAGAAAATACACATTGGTTGTAGAAGATGACTTCTCTAGGTTCACATGGGTAGTATTTCTCCTTAATAAGAAGGAAACACAAGTCAAATGAGAAAAGCCTTAACATTATCAAGATAAGATCTGATAAAGGCACTGCGTTCATTAATTCATACATCAATGAGTATTGCACTGAAAATGGTATTGCCCATGAGACCTCAGCAGCTAGAACCCCTCAACAGAATGGGGTAGCAGAAAGAAGAAATAGAACTCTCAAAGAAGCTGCTAGAACCTTAATTGCTGATTCAAATCTACCTAAGAGGTTTTGGGCTGAAGCTATAAACACTGCATGCTATACTCAAAATAGATGTTTGATTATTAAGGGTCAAGGCAAAACCCCTTATGAACTCTGGAAAGCAAGATTGCCCAAAGTATCTCATTTTCACATATTTGGTTGCAAGTGTTTCATTCACAACAATTGGAAAGAACAGTTGAAAGCTTTTGATAGCAAAGCTGATGCAGGGATATTCCTTGGATATTCCCAAATCAGTAGAGCTTTCAGGGTCTACAACTATAAAACCCTTATTGTGGAAGAAACACCCCATGTTGTGTTTGATGAATCTATCTTTGAGATCATGAATAAGAACCTGGATACTGATGACATCACACAAAGGACAACCAGACTGAGCCTAAAAGACAAAAATACTACATTTATAGAAGTTGTCCAAGCCAATCCTCCTGAACTCACTAGACTGGACAACACTCCTGAAGGCAATCTCCCTGAGGCAAACCCCACTGAAGGAAATGATGAACTGAATGACCCAATCCCAGTTCATAATCAAGTAACAACTACCAATGAAGAAGCAGGCTCTACTGAGGTAGTTAATGGATTAAATATTCAAGGGGGAAACAACAATGTTGAAAATGCCAATGTCATTGACATTGAAGACAACACCCCTGAATACAATCCTGAATTAGATCCTGTAGTGAACTTTCCTGAATATTTTATGATCCTAATGACTCAACCTCAGTAGAGGACAACTCTACTGAAGGGATCAGGAAAAGAAGGACTTGGTTAACTGACCATCCAACTAACCTGATACTTGGTGATCCAAGTGTAGGAGTCAAAACTAGAAGGTTTCATGGTGAAAGTGTTATGTTTTGTTGTTT
The DNA here is from genome assembly GCA_963675135.1 of Galeopsis tetrahit. NCBI lineage: Eukaryota > Viridiplantae > Streptophyta > Magnoliopsida > Lamiales > Lamiaceae > Galeopsis > Galeopsis tetrahit. The sequence goes on from OY776124.1 coordinate 42,400,146, forward strand.
TCTATCAGAACAGAAACCTAAGGACATTGATGAAGCACTTCAAGATGCAAACTGGATTACAACCATGCAAGAAGAGCTGAACCAGTTTACAAGAAATGATGTTTGGGAGCTGGTTGACAGACCATCACATCAAGAAGTTATTGGAACCAAATGGGTGTTCAAGAATAAAAAGAATGAGAATGATGTGATAGTCAGAAACAAGGCCAGATTGGTGGCCAAGGGTTATTGTCAATCAGAAGGCATTGACTATGATGAGACTTTTGCACTAGTAGCAAGGTTTGAAGTAATAAGGTTGTTCCTAGCCTATGTTGCCCACAAGAGGTTCAAAGTCTATCAAATGGATGTCAAGAGTGCCTTCTTGAATGGAGTACTAAAGGAAGAAGTCTATGTTGAGCAACCCCCAGGTTTTGAAGAAGGAAACCAAGTTTACAGACTGAAGAAAGCTCTTTACGGACTCAAGCAAGCTCCAAGAGCTTGGTATGATACCCTATCACAGTTCTTATTGGATCATGGTTTTGTCAAAGGGACAGTAGACAGAACCTTGTTCAGAATCTGTGAGGGAGATAACATCTTGCTTGTCCAAATATATGTTTATGACATTATATTTGGATCTCCCAATGAGAAGCTTTGTGAAAAGTTTTCAAAGCTCATGCAAAACAAGTTTGAGATGTCAATGATGGGTCTGATGAATTTCTTCTTGGGTCTTCAAGTCAAGCAATCAAAAGAAGGAATCTTCATCAATCAAGCTAAGTACACCAGAGAAATGATCAAAAAGTTTGGGTGTGCTACTAGTAAGCCAGTAAGGATCCCAATGAACACTAATTGGAAGATGGATCTTGATGAGAGTGGTGTTCCAACCAACTCTACTGAGTATAGAGGAATCATTGGATCTCTCCTCTATCTCACAGCTAGCAGGCCTGACATCACCTTTGCAGTAGGTGTATGTGCAACATTTCAAGCCAATCCTAAGAAGAGCCATCTAGAGGCTGCTAAAAGGATCTTGAGGTATCTCAAAGGCACTGAGAACATAGGACTTTGGTACCCTGCTGATGACAACATTGAGCTAACTGGCTACTCAGATGCTGATTATAGAGGATGTAGAATTGACAGAAAGTCTACTTCAGGAACATGCCAATTTTTGGGAAACAAGCTCATTTCTTGGTTCTCAAAGAAGCAAAACACTGTGGCCACTTACACTACTGAAGCTGAATATGTTGCAGCTGGAAGTTGTTGTGCTCAAATTTTGTGGTTGAGACAACAACTTAGAGACTACAATGTCAACTCTACTGAAGTGCCCATATTTTGTGATAACAACAGTGCAATAACAATATCACAAAATCCAGTGTTACACACAAGATGCAAGCATGTGGACATCGAGCATCATTTCATAAGAGACCATGTGGAGAAGAAGGACATCAAATTGGTGAAAATCCACACAGATCACCAAAAGGCTGACACTTTGACCAAACCTCTTGTTGAAGCAAGGTTCTTGGAACTTTCAGTAGAGTTGGGACTTCATGATCCAGGAAAGTTGGACAAGTAAGCCCAAATGGAGTTTATCAATCAAGGGGGAACAAAAGGAGTTCTTCAGCAGACTTGGATAAAGTCTACTGAGTCTCAAAAGAGTTGACCCAAATTTCTTCAGAGAAGTTGGGTAGAGCTTACTTCAGGACACTTGTCCATGAAGGTTCAGGACACTTGTCCATGTAGGGTCAGATAAGTTAGCTTGGCTATCAAACCAAATTTTGGTCTGATAAGCACCTATTTTGGGTAATCATTGCCTAGGTTGATGCCTGTCCCATTCCTCTTAAAGCCATCACCTTTACAAAGATTTAATTTGTCCCTTACCCAAAAAGTCACTTTCAATGCATTTAATGCAAAGATTTAACTCTTGTTTGCATTAAACAATTATAGCCCACTATCTACCTTGATAACCCCCCAGCCTTTAACAAACCTTAACTCCATCCTACGTTTTGATAAAAACAGTTTTTCAAAACTGACCTATTAATTTCAGCCGTTGGATCAAATTTTGGCCAACTCCCCTGAATTAATCCTGGCCATTCAAATTTGATTTCCTCTTTTGCCAACCTTTGAATTGCCTTAAGACTTGCCTACTCAATGACAAACATTCCTTTTGGAATATACTCTAAGTCTTAAGAAGCCCACAAACTCTCATTTCTTCCCCACACATTCTATCATCTAAGAAAAACCCTAATTTTCTAAACTCTCTCAAACTTTCCACTGCTTCTTCAATGGCACCCAAAGTTAGACAGGAAATGATTGTTGATTTCACCAACAAGGATCTAGACATTGATTTCTCATACCTTAGCCACAAAAATAACCTTATATTTGAACCCGTCATCTCATTTGAGAGTGAAGCACCAGAGGTTACTCCTACATTGAGATGGCTAAGAAGGGTTGGACTTCAAAAGTTTATGGAGAACAAGCCCAGTTCTTGTTTGGAGCAATACATGGCAGAGTTCTTTGCATTTCTCAAATGGAAAGGCAAGGCAACTGGAGGAGAAATGTCAACAAGATTGACATATATTAGTGAAGGAGATGAAGAGGAAAAGCCTCACAGGGTCAAGTTCACTGAAGAGGACCTTGAAGATTCTTATGGATTGCCTTCAGATGGAAGGAATCCAGAATCATATGGAGCAGGGCATGAGCAAGAAGTGGCTCAAGACTGGTTACTTGTTCCAGGTCCTATCTCCTCCACCCAACACAAAAATTCCTTGAAACCTGAGTTCCTCACACTGTTTGAGGTGGTTACAAAAAGTATTATGAGCAATACTGGGAGGTTGGAACAAGTGAGTTCACCAAGAATCAGGATAATGGCTGCAGTAATTGATGCTAGTGACAAGGGCATCAAGTTCAATTGGAGGGATTTCATCATGGGAGAAATGATGAAAGAGAAAACCAAATTCAAGGTGAAATCACACATGAAAGTGGTTTTGGAAGGAAATCTGAAGTATTGCACCAGGGCAAGTCTGCTGATAGAAAGGTTCTCCCACTACACTGAAATGCAGACTTTTGCAAAGCCCCTTCCAGCCCAGAAAATAATGTTCAGAAAGCTTAGCAAGAAATCTGAATAGAGAAAGCAGCAGATGGCCAAACCTGTTGAAGAAAAGGTTGAAAAGAAGCCCAAGATGAAGCCTAGGACAAAGGCAAGGGTGGTGAAAACTAAGAAAATGTCCAAAATTCTGTCAGAAGATGATTCAGCAACTTCAGCAGAGTTGGAAAAAGTTGCTGAAGAAGGAGTAAATGTGCCATCAGATTTATAGGAGATCAAGGAAAGGTTTCCCATGGTGGTCAAGAAGAAAAATAGTGAAAAGAGGGTCAGGGAAGTTGTCCCTGAGGAGGGCAGTGGGAGCTCAAGAGCCAGTAAGAGAAGGGTCAAACCTTCTGAGAAAATACAAGAATTGCAGGAGGAGCAGACTTTGCAACTAGCTCTAAGGGAAAGTAGAGCTGAGAGCAGATCCAAATCAAAGACTAAGTCTAAGTCTAACTCTCCTGATGCTGGAACTCCTGAATCCAGATTTCAGGATAAGCAACACTCAGAGCCCAACTCTCCTGATACCCACAAAACCCCTGAAAACCAACCCATTACCCCTTTGAACCTAACCAAGAGATATTCTCCTGAATGAGCTGCTCAAAGAGGGCCCATTGATGTGCTTGTTGATATTGCAGTTGATGAGTCAAGGCTGCTTTCACCCATTGACTCATCTATGCTCAACTATTATAAACTCTTAGAAGCTGCCCTATTAGACCCAACTCTCATAAGCAAAACCCCTTCAGGACTATTGCTCTCAAAAGCACCTGAAAAATCCATTGCTAAACCCAACCCTTCTAAACCAATTTCCCTGAAGCTAATCTTGAAGCCAACCCTACTGAACCCAGAGCCAACTCCCCTATAACCCAAAGTCCCCATTCCAGTGGAGATGAGGAGGAGTATACCTATGAAGGTATGTTTAGAGGTGGAGCCAAGGCTACTGTGGATAGTTTGTATCCCATCCTTGCTGAATTCCCAAGATTGCAAAGGGATTTCCATGATTTGAGGGCTCTAGTTGAAGTTAAAGACAAAACCATCATGGAGATTGCACAAGTCATTCAGGATAAGGGAGCAAACTGGTGGCAGATTGAGGAAAGAAGGCTGCTACACTTTGTTGGAGTGCAAAAGACAAGATTCCTAACTGATGAGGAAGTCTTTGCAAAGCTGGTAGTAGACAAGGTTGTTGAAGAGAAAGATAGGATTGGTAAAGGGATTAAGCACCCTGATAGCAGTTCTAATGGTGATGACAATGGTGATGACCCTACTGATCCCAACCCCCTGGTCCCAAACAACCCATAGTTCATTATCTTACCTATCATAGGAAGGGCTCTGTATCTTCAGAGGTGTTGACCAAAGATGGTAACACAGCCAAAGATGCATCACCCAATGAGGGTTCTTCTGAACCTGAGGCAAAGCTTAATGATGTTGAGGCCTCCCCACTAGAAGCTGGTTTGGTTAAGACCTCAACAGTGTCAGCAGAGTTGGACACTAACCAGCTCTTAACCATTCAGAATGACTCAATGGCTTTAGAACCAAGCACTGTGATCTCCCAACAACTGCCTTCTTTGAACCCTATTGAGGGTGAAGAAGCTATAGGTTTAGGTGGTGGAGTTGAAAATGAGGAGTTAGTCAAAAAATCAGAGGGAGTTGAGGAAGAGAGAGAAGTGATCATCACTAAGATAGTGAGTGTACCACAAAATGAGGGTGATAGAAGTGAAGAGGGGCAGGCTATTCTTGAAGTCAAATCTGAACTTCAAGAATCTCTTGATGAGAGGAGGCTTGACCCTGAATGTGAGATTATTAATGCAAAAGGGAGAAAAGAACAAGTTGAAAATGAGAAGACTCTTGATGTATCAGAGTCTTATGTACAAGAAATTGAGGGTGATGAGAGTACATTTGCTAACAAGTTTGATTTTTCTGATATTGCAGGTGTTACATTTGATCAAATCTTTGCTGATGAGATTTTCACAGATGCCCCTGTCCACATTGACACAGGTCTAGCACAAATTGCTTTTGAGAAGCAATCAGCAAAGTTGGACACTTTGGTCAATCAAGTGGAATCTGCCCATGCTGAAACTCCAGAAGCCTTGGATGAGCAAGGGAGAACTCTTGCATCTGTAGAGATGAGGCTAACTGGCTCTGAGGAAGTGGTGTTACCCACTATAGAGGCAAGAATCAGTGGAGTAGAGTCAGGATTGCAAACAATCTCCACTGAAGTTCAAAAAGCCAAAGCCAGTATGGAAGCCTTCACTAAGGATGTTAAAAAGGATCAGAAACTGCTGAGAGACAACCATAATAAGAATGTAAAGGCTCTCAAATTGGTTGTCAAGCAAGCTATAGGAAGGAAGAGTGCCCTTCAGAAGAAAAGGGCAGAGGAAATGAGGCTTGCTATGGTCAAAGAAACTTTAGCAAAGTTCACTCAAGAAGTGCTTGCCAAGATTGTTGAATCTGCAGTGGCTAACCTCACAGCACTCCTAAAGGAAAACCTTGATGCATCCCTTAAGACAACCATGGAGCAGGTTGTGGAACAGAAGATGAAGCCTGTTCTTGCTTTCCTAAGCTTGAGCAGTGACAAAATGCAAAATATACATGATGAAAATGTATATTTGCTTGAGGAGATGAAATCACTAAACCTGGCACAGTCCCTGATGGCTTCCACAATGAGTGATCTTAAGCCCCAGTGCTTTGATGAAGCCAAAAAAGGGGAAAGGGAAAGAGCAAGGGAAAAAGGTGCCTTAACAATTGGAGAAGGAAGCAAGGGAAAGGAAAAGGTGCCTGAGCCCAAAGGAAAAGGAAAAGTAGCTCTGAACTTAGAGGACTTGAATGAGGAAGAGCAATTGGCAATTGCTTTGAAGAACTCAATGGCCTCAGCTCAGGAAGAAGGAGCTAGACTTCAGCAAAGGCCTGGAGGTGAATCAGCAGGGTTGGACAAGACTGCTGAAGGTGTTCAAACAAGAGGGCAAATCAAGAAGGCCAAGAAAAACAAAAGGAAAGAAAAACCTTCACTGATTTTCTTAACAGCCTAGAACTTCGTGCTGAATTCAGAGTGGTAGAAGAGCCCACTCCAAAGAAGGCCAAAGCTCCTGAAATTGAAGAAGCTGTTGAAACTATCAAGTCTACTGAAACTAAAACTGCTGAAAGCCCCAAAGCTGCTGAAACTCAAGAGAATGTTGAGAAGTTATTTGAAGAAGGCTTTGGAGCTGAACCAAAGAAGAAAGTTCCAGTGTTAGCTAATGATCCATCCAAACTCTTTGTGGAGGGTTTTGGAAAAGATGTTGAAACTCAGCAAAAGTTGTCTATGATGAGAGCCCAAGAGAAAATTGATCAACTAATGGAAGCTAACAGAGCAAGAGACAAGAGAAGAGCAGACTTTCAAAGGCCAAGAAGAAAGAGAGCACCCTACAACAAACTGAAGCCTCAGTTACTGATACAGATGGATACCAAATATCCACACATGGATAGATGGGTTCTAATTCAACTGAATGACAATTGGGAGGAAGCTAAAAGGGAGTTTGTCTATGATTTCTATGCCATAGGCAGATGGATGAAAGAGGATCCCAACTCCATTTTCACTCAGTTTATGTTTGATAACCACATGGAGCTTTATCAAAAACTTCTTGCTGCTGCAGATATTGCAAGGATTGAGTTCAAGGCTCCTGTACCAATCATATAAATGCCCCCAAAGAAAGATGGCTTCATTGACCAGTCTCAAATACTTCAAGAGTTCATCCAAATACTGAAGATGGAAAGGATGATACTTGGGCCTAAGGGAACCAATCAGAAGGCTATGGACGTGAAGAAGAGAGTCTGGGCACAATATGGGATGGTGCCTCCTCCTCAAGATGATCTCTGAACTGCTAAGTGTTCCTTGTTCCCTTTGAATGCTCATATCTACTAAACTGGATGATAATTGCTCTTGGCTGCTGAAATGGATAACTGTGTTGAAATCTGCTCAAGTCACTACAAGAAAACTGCAATTTAGCCGCGAAAAAAATTGTCGCTAATTCTAATATTTTCGTCGCTAACGTGAATTAGCGATGAAATAAATTTGTCGCAGGATTTGTTGCTATACACCCGTCGCTAACGTGTTTGTGACAAAAAAAATTAATTTTGTCGCTAATATTAGCGATGAAAATTTGAGTTTCATCGCAAAATATTAGCGACGAAAATATGAATTTCATCGCAAAATGTTTGCGAGGAAAATCAAACATTTGTCGCAAACACGTTAGCGACGGGTGTATAGCAACAAATCTTGCGACAAAATTATTTCATCGCTAACTCACATCAGCGACGAAAATATTAGAATTAACGACAAAATTTCTTCGTGTCTAAAATAATAATTTCTTACTTCGTTAATAATTTTTTGCGATAAATATTTTAATTTCGTTGCAAATGTTAGCGATGAAACCCATATTTTTTGTCGCTAATATTTGGCTATGGATATCCGATTTTCGAATTGTTCTCTAAACCCACTTCCGCACTCGACCAACCCGACCCGCACCCGACCCGCACCCACACCCGCACCCAACCGACCTAACCGACCCGCACCCACACCCGCACCCAACCGACCTAACCGACCCACACCCGCACCCAACCCAACCGACCCACACCCACACCCGCACCCAACCGACCCACACCCACACCCACACCCAACCCAACCGACCCACACCTAACCCAACCGACCCGCACCCAATCCGCATACCCCTCCTCATTTTATTTAAATGAGTATTTATTTGGTGTTTGTGGGAATCGATCCCGGGTGGATGGGCACCCAGCTATGGGTGTCCACCACTCGGGCAGACAACTCTTTAGTTCAGTTTTTAATATTAATTATATATGTATTTAATTGTTACTAATTTAGTTAATTTTACTCATTTAATTAATTTATTTTACATATATTAATTGATTAATTTTTAACTTGTAACAATTATTTATATATATATATATATTGTAATTTTTAAAACAATTTCAATTATAAAAAATCAATGTTACTTTAACAATTCCAAAAAAATAATAAATATTACATTCATTCATCATCATCTCATCTTTATGTCCATTTTCATTTGCATCTTCATATTTATAAATATTTTTATAAACATTCAAACTAATTTATATAAGACACAAAATTTTGGAGAATTATTAAACATTTAAACCGATTTTCTTGATTTAATATGTATAGTTGAAGTAGTACTCTTCCCTCATCCTCAGTAGAAACAACAACAAATAATTAATGAAATCAAGAAAATAGAAAAATATAAAACAAAATATATATAATGAAATCAAGAAATTATACCCCAAAATAAATCAAACAAAAAACTTAATATGTCAAATTAATGAGTGTAAATGAAATTATATTGATCTTATTATATTTCAAACATGATAGTGATAGAATCGTCTCTATTGTTTCATTTATTATGTTTAAACGACAACCATTTTTAATTCATGAGAATTAAACATGAAAATTTATATTTTATCACTAAAATATTAGAGACGAAATAGAATTTTTATTATTGTTCTGATTATTAACAATAAAATATTATTTTTCTAATAAGGTGATGAAATATTTTAATTTTCTCGCAAATATTAAATCCACAAAATTAGTCATACAAATTTCAACTTTGTCGCTAAAATATTAGCGACGAAATATAATTTTCATTGTTGTTCTGATTATTACCAACAAAATGAAGCAATTTGTTTCTAGTATAGCGATGAAATATTGTAATTTCATCGCAAAAATTAATTTCAATAAATTAGCCACGAAAATTTCTATTTCATCGCAAAATATTAGTGACGAAATATAATTTTCATTGTTGTTCTGATTATTAACAACAAAATGAAGCAATTTGTTGCTAATATAGCGATGAAATATATAAATTTTGTTGCAAAAATTAATTTCAAGAAATTAGCCACGAATTTTTTTATTTCATCGCAAAATATTAGCGACAAAATATAATTTTCATTGATGTTTTGATTATTAACAACAAAATGAAGCAATTTGTTGCTAATATAGCGATGAAATATATAAATTTTGTTGCAAAAATTAATTTCAAGAAATTAGCTACGAATTTTTTTATTTCATCGTAAAATATTAGCGACGAAATATAATTTTCATTGATGTTTTGATTATTAACAACAAAAGGAAGCAATTTGTTGCTAATATAGCGATGAAATATATAAATTTTGTTGCAAAAATTAATTTCAAGTAATTAGCCACGAAAATTTCTATTTCATCGCAAAATATTAGCGACGAAATATAATTTTCATTGCTGTTTTGATTATTAACAACAAAATGAAGCAAATTGTTGCTAATGTAGCGATGAAATATATAAATTTTGTTGCAAAAATTAATTTCAAGAAATTAGCCACGAAAATTTCTATTTCATTGCAAAATATTAGCGACGAAATATAATTTTCATTGCTGTTTTGATTATTAACAACAAAATGAAGAAATTTGTTGCTAATATAGCGATGAAATATATAAATTTTGTTGCAAATATTAAATCTAAAAATTTAGCGACGTAAATTTCTATTTCGTTTCAAAATATTAGCGACGAAATATAATTTTCATTGCTATTTTGATTATTAACAACGAAATGAAGCAATTTGTTGCTAATATAGCGATGAAATATATAAATTTTGTTGTAAATATTAAATCTAAGAATTTAGCGACGAATTTTTTTATTTCGTTGCTAAAAATTGTTTTTAGCGATGAAATTTAGATTTGTCGCAAAATTTTCATCGCTATTCCCCCTGTTTCTTGTAGTGAGTCTGCTGATATGATTGATATGTTTTTACTCTGATCACATCTGTGTTTTTAATGTAATTGCTCTGATTCCATGCTCTGATAAGTTTATTTAACTATCAACATGCCTGCAATGTGCAAATGATTATATGAATGATAGTTGAATATTTTGTGAATCAAGAGATAACATCTCATTGTCTCAACTTGCCTGACTTAAACCTATATGCACTTAAACTGTGATTATACGAACATGTTCTGTCAGGAAATTTGACCTTAGTTGTAACACCCCGTCCCAAAATTTAATATGAAATAAAGGAAAAAATTATTTAAGAATTTTCAACTATATTAACGTCGTTATTTGTTTCTAAAAGATTTGATTTTCAGGAAGACGGACGAGCATTCTGGTCGGGCAACACTCCTAGCACTTAATAAAGAAATAAAAGAAGTATAAGGTTTGATGAATATTTAATAAGTGTCGAAATGAAATAAATCTAATTAATAACCTTACAAATCATTTTATCAAAAGCTTATGTGATAAACAACTTAACGAGGCGTAATATGCATTTTAATAAATAGTAATTGCCACGGCATTTCAATCTTAATATAAAATATAGAGGTCTGATTCATTTACTTGCTTCATCATTGATATAATATTTGATACATTGAAAATTTATAATTATGAAAATTACATTTACTTGGTTGCCATGCTTTTCGTGTCTTTGTGATATAATGTTTGTCTTATCTGATTTTATTTTATATTAGGACTCTTTCTGATAAATTCGCTATTAAATTAATATTGGAATTTAAAAGTAAAATAATATAAGTAGTCGTAAGTAGAATTTATAATTTAATAATTTTTATCTCAAAGTGCGACGATTTTATCGCCATAAATCCTAAATAAATATTTATAGCTCTCGTGTAATTTTCCGCGAAAAACTAACACAAAAATAAGTAACAACTTCGTAGTAAATACCGAGTACTAACGAATACCGCGATAAATTATAAAACATCTACTACTTTAATTATTAAATAAAAAAAAAAAAAAGGTTCAGGTGGCTAATTTTGGTCCACCCAACTTTACATAGTTGAAAAACAACCACATCCTCTTTGTCTCACACTCTCGGCAAAGACACCCTACCTACTCCATCTATATATATCTCCCACACTTCAGCTTTTCCATTCATCCCTCATATCAAAAAATAAGTCGACACTCTGCAGGAATAGGAATCAAGCACCAAGCAGCTACATAATCAAAAGGAAGAACAACTCTCATTTCTTCCCTTTTTTACTTTTGATCGGCTTCTTCCTCTTCAATAGGAAGCAAGTTGATTCTTCCATCTTATAGCAGCCTTGGATTGCCGGAAACATACCCGAGTTGATTTCGATTCCTAGCATCGAAGAACAGCCCATATGATTCAAGAGGAATGAAGAACACCACACCTTTTTCTTCTCTGCCGCTGCCTTTCATTTCGAAGTCGTATTGGATAACTATTTCTTCAATAATCTTGCAACAATCATGAAGAACTCAAGCCAACTTCATCCTTGATCGATCCCCCAGGTTCCCACATGAATTCGAATCCATATCACAGCCTGAATCGAGTAAACTACACAGGTTTTAACACACAAACATTTATATGCTATTTGCGTAAATTTCGATTTCCGTTTATGATTTTCGGTACTCGAATCTTTTGGAAATTGTGATATATATGTTGTATAACAAGTATGTTATATGTTATGTGTGTTTAATTGGTTGAAAACGTGAGTTAAGTGTATAAAATGATTTTTCAAAGTTTACAATACAAGCTGGAATTTTGTGTTGACTGCAGTGATTTTGGGAGTCCATATCTTTCAATATAAAAATGATTTTGACTCGAAACCAAATAGGGTATGAACTCCATATGGTAAAGTATTTGAATATAAAAGATGACACAAATTGACCGAGTATATTGAGAGTTATTCAATTTTTAATATGGGGCAGAAAGCTGGGAAAACTGGGAAAAACAGAGCATTCGTTTTATTTTCAGTACTTCGGGGTAATTTTTACTCGACTTCGAGACGCGTTTTTCACAAACGTTTTTATTGCCAGTAAACTTGATATATCATAGTGTAATTAACCCAATATTTCATGTTAATTGAATTAACCGTTTGACGAGAAATGATTGACGAACATACACAAAAATTCACTATTTTAAGAATGTCCAATTTTGCAAAATTACAAATATTATCTTTTGAGTCACAATTATATTCTGGAAAAATATCTATGTTGATAGAAATATTTTGAAATGCTAAGGAAATGATTTTCATAAAAATCAAACAACTATAGCTATTTTATTATAATTTTCCGATCAAAAAGGACCAGTTTTGAAATATGCATAAATACACTCTTTGTTTAATTGACATATATTTAAACATAATTTTATTGACATTCTAATGCATGTTAAGATGTTTGCAGTAGTTGCAATACTTTCGTAAGTGGCTAGGATCGAAATTGATAAAAATGAAGCTTTTGAATGATTGGAGTTAAGCTTAGTGTTTGATAATTTTATTATATATGTTCCTTCTTTTTAATTGTGAAGTGAAGTATCTGTTTAAATTAATAATGAGTTATTTTATAAATCGTTATTATTTGTTAAAATCACTAATTGGTATATGTTAAAATGTATTTTATTAAATTTATTATTGTGGTATTACTTGTTATGTGATTATAAGATTTTCATGAAGATGAATTGTTAAGTAAAATTAAGAAACAAGAGTTCTGATAAACAATTAAATATTCAAGAAAACGTGTTAGGCGAAGTGTGGCCCAATCGGAGCTCGGACGGCCTCTTCTGTGTTACGCTTGCTAAAATCATTCAAGAAGTTTGTAGCTTTTCTTAAAAGTTAACCAGGTGGGTGTCACTACTGTATTGCCGATGTAAATGTTATATGGACTGTTGGTGTATTCTGAACTGAACTAAACAAACATCAACATATAACTAAGAACACAAGAATGCAATAATAATTATAATATATATTATATGTGTGATACATAAATTACGATTTCACGGAGGTGGCGGGAAAGTGTTTATGGGGGTAGCATGTGATAGAGTCGCTATCAGTGTCCCAATATGTGTTTCACGGAGGAGGCGGGAAAGTGTTTATGGGGGTAGCATGTGATAGAGTCGCTATCAGTGTCCTAGAAGGAGGTGGAAGCGTTTAGGGGGTAGCATGTGGTAGAGTCGCTACCAGTGTCCCATATGATATATGATAATGATGTTACATGATATATGATATGATGATAATGATGATTTATGATAAGTATGATATATGATGATTTATGGAAAGTATGATCTATGGTTATGAATAAGAATACATTATGAATCCTCAGTGAACGATAAATTCACTACACAAAATAATAAGGAATAATTTACGATAAAATGTTAAGATAAACTATTTTCGGCGTACTGCCAATCTGTATAACAGCGTACAGGACATCCACTGAGATTTTTATCTCACACCCCAAAACTAATATTTTCAGGTTATGATCGAGAGGGGCCGGTGTTGCAGCAGGGACGACACGGAGTTTCCCCACATTAAGATGCTATAATATTACATATATTTAAGACATATTATAATAAAATGAAATGTCTTATGATAGACGATGTTATTCTTATGCCAAGTGACAAATTTCCTAAAGTTACTCGATAACCATATGTGTGCTATTTTAAAACGACTGCTACTTATCATATTCTAAGTTTTAATAAATAGGCCCACACTAATTTTATTGCAACTTATATTTGTCTTTAATTATTTCCGCTGCAAAACTCTTATTATATTGCTTGTGTTATTGTATTTTTAAAAGAAATTTTTAGGTTCGGATTTTCGGTAACTAAGTGGCGACTCGAATTTAGAGTGTTTGAGCCTCAAGGGCTGCATTCCGGATTCGGGGCGTTACATTAGTCACATCTACTGAAGTTATATGTAATAAGTATAGTCAAGTCACCTTTGCATAGATTGTATAGGTTTTGGGATCATCAAAAAGGGGGAAATTGTTGGGAATAAAATGAGAATTTTGATTAAGATACCAAAACCCCTTAAGACATGCCAAATACATAAGTAAAAAATGATATGAACATGTTTCAGGAATATTGAAACATGTAGTATAGGCTAGTTGAGAAGTTGGAATGTTAGGCAGCTCTTAGTTAATTAGATGCACAAGTTGAGGGGGAACACATGCTTAAAAGTCTACAAGATTCAAGTCCCCTCAAGGCTCAAAATTAAATTGATCCTAAATCTGCTGAAGTACTTAAATGGACAATTGTGATGATCAAGTCAGCTCAGTAATGTATCAACCTATCTGAAGATCAATTTAATGGAATGCATCAACAAGACCAAGTCTACTAATGTGTATGACAAAGACTCTGAAGGAATATCCAGCAGAAATGTCTCAGCACACTTGAACCAGAACAGTTCCAAGTAAATGCCAATTGTGCTGATAAGGTCAAAGCTACTGATATGAAGCCATGAATGCTCAAGAACCATCAAGAGACATGTTATTAAAGAGAAAGAGCCAAGTCATCTGAAAGAGCCTAGCCAACACTGCTGATAAGCTAAGACTGCTGATATTGATAAGCAGAATTGTCCATATGATAAGGAATGTTGTCCTTATCATAGGACCAATGATCAGAAGTGATGTCCATGTTTGATCAAGTGAATCTTCAAGTCAGACATTGGGAAGACTGCTTCAAAGTCAAGACAAAGAGCATACAGCCGTTTACTTCCCAAATTAAGGACATGCCACTTTCGAGAAACTGTCTTCCAGTTGCACAGTTCAAGGAAGACAAATATAGGCATTTAGAGGCTGTCTCTCCAACGGACATAACCTCAATTTGCTCTATAAATACAAAAGTGTGGAAACCATTTGAAGGCATCCAACAAATCCAACCAAGACAACAATTCTGAGATTCAAAGGAAACCATATGCCTTCAAGCTTTGTAAGAAACACTCTTCTAAGCTGAACCGCATTGTATATCTATCAAATCTTAGAGAGATATCCTATCCTTTGTAAAATATATCTCAAACTAGTTGGAACCAACATTAACCCTTATACCTTTCCAAGAAAGTTAGAAGGTTGTTGTAGTAGAAGTGTAAGGAATTGACTGTTGAGAGAAGAACAGTTCAATTCTGAGTTGAGAAGAGAGTACTAGGACTCTGAATTCTAGGGATCAAGGCACCGAGGAGTGGTGTGGTTGATCAAGTGCACCTTGGCACTATAAAACAAGTAATTCCAACAGATAAAGACTTATCATATTCAATGAGGGAAAGAATGAGGGAAAATGGATGTAAGAGTTTGAGTCTCTGAACCACTATAACTCTTGTGTTGATTTACTTTCAAAGTACTTCCATACAAACAAAACATTCATACACTGGACACTAACTAATCTTTAAAGGACATATATTCAAGACTGTGCAAAACTGTTTTGGGACAAGTCCCCTGAAAACAGATTAATTGTTAAAAGAGACTTTCAGAATTAAAGGAGTTTAAACTAAAGGACCAACCACTATTCCGCACATACAACTCATTTAGATAGTTATTCAACTAAGTACTCAATAGTACTTAGTAGATTGATTATCTTCTAAGAGTTAATCATATCAGAAGAGTTGTCCATGACAACCTTGCTAAAGCCAGTTTTACTTAAAGTTTGAAAAGATTTGCATACAAGTGTATTCCCACCCCCCCCCCCCATACACTTGTGATATACTCCTTTCAGGACCAACAACACCCCATTTAATGAGGAGCATACACCCAGTTTCCCGCCTAAAAGTTGTGTACTAGGGCAGATTAATACACCCTTCTAGTCTCAGCCAATAGAAGGGATGGATTCCAAATTTTTCAAAATTGAATAACATAATATTCTTAAATACATAAATGAATTCCAAAGGTCTCATTTCAACCATTCGATCAATTCTAATCGATCTTAGCCATTCATTCAAAAACCTGTTCTGATTAAAACCTTCTTCTCTAAGTTTTACTCCCCACGTTTTCATAAAATCCCTAAATTCTCTTAAGTGAAATTTCTTTATAATATACTACTGTGTTCATCGTTAACTCTACTATTCCCAAAAATGATTGTAGTTACAATTTTTGATTCAGAACCTAACATGCAGACCTAGTTTGATGCCACCAGATGGGTTGCAGAAGGGAAGGTGAATGTAGAGAGCTCTGTTTTCTTCAAGGGTAGGCTTTCTGAAGGGAACAATGAGATTCTGGTAAAATGCTTTAGGTGTGGATTGAAACCATTTTTGGAAGTTGTTCCTTCCAAGGTGTATGAAGAAGAAGTGCTAGAATTCTACACTCGAGCCACTCTCAGAGGTGACTATGTAGAAGCCTTTGTGGTGATAGAAGAATAAAGGTCACAAGGGAATTTTTGGATGAGGAATTAGAATTGAAAAGAGGCTCGATAGATGTTGAACAGTATGTTGCTGGTCGTGAACTACGCTACTTGGATTTGTTCACTAGAAAGAAGCTGAAATTGAAAGAGGGCAAACCACCAGCAGTGAAGAAAAATCAATTATTAGAAAAATTCAAAATCCTACTGGACATTGCAAGCAAGATGTTGTTTGGTGTCACTGGAAGTTATGATGCAGTGACGTTGTAGAAAACTAGGGTTATGGCGGTCATATATGATGAAATTGATGATGGTGATTGGAAAAAGTTGTTTATGGAGCGATTGATGTATTTTGCGAAATATGTCAAAGTGGATGTCGATTAAAGAGAATGGGTAGTCTCTGCTTCTGTGAGTTTTGGGAACAAACACAGCATATTGTTGCCCAAGTTGTTGCCTTCTAGATCGAATTGGAGTAAGGGGAAAGGATTCCACTTTTCTAAGTACTATTTGAAGAAAGATGCCCTTGAGACGTAGACTCAACATAGGAAAGCAGAAAGGAAATTGGCTATTGACCCAAAGGATGCTATTATTGAAGCTGAGACTTTTGATGAAGAAGAAGGATCAGAAGATGAGGAATAACAGACGGGTCAAGAAGTTGGACCTAGTGAACAAATTGCTCAGTACAATTCAAATGATGCAATGATCCAACCTGAAGAGGATTCTGAAAGAACCAATTCAGAATCAGATGAGTCAACTCAACTGATTGAGACAGAGGAAGAATATCGAGCCAAAATCAAGATGATAAAGCGTGGTGATATTCCACCATAAGTAGATTCAGACTCGTCTCTTCCACCAGTCCAGAAGAAAAGGAAGGTTAGTAACCCAATTATTTATGTTCCTATCTTATCTCCTCCTTCTATCCAAGTTCAAACCAAATCTTGAACCAAGTGTTCTCGTTCAAAACCAAATCCCCAAACTCCACCAGTATTTGCACAACACCTTAGTGCACTACTACGCCCAGACACTACTATATTCACAACAACTGATACTGCGACTGCTGAAGACTTAAACCAAGCCACATTTGAGCCCCTAGAAACCACCACCCAAATTTTGGCCTTACCCTCAACAGAATATGTTGATCCAAACCATGCTGATGTTGAAACACCACTAGCTGACACTTCAGCAGAGATGAGTACTCCACACACTCAATCTTCCCAACCAAACTAATTTTCAAGTATGGAGTTTGAGACTCTGAACCACTATAAATCATTGTGTTCTTTACTTATTACATTTATCATTCTAGCACAATCACTCACTACACTCAAAGTTATTTCAAAGATTATCTTTTCAAGTTGTGCAAAATTATTTTGGGACAAATCCCTTGATAAACAGATCTTGAGTTAACAAGTTTTCAGAATCTAAGGGGATGTTTACTTTTGGTTTTAAAAACCAGGTTTTGGATTTCAAGATCAAAAACCCGTTTTACTTCGGGATTTAAAAATCGGTTTTCAAAATCCACTCAAAACCACCCCTATCAAACATATTGATTTGACATAAAGTTATATCTATATAATATTACTCCAATCATTATATTCTTTCTCAACAATAATATAATAATACCATAATAATATAATAATACAATAATATAATACATTTAATAATTACACAATCAATTAATCATTATATTCTCATCAAATAATAATATAATAATACAAACTCATTCAATCTTACAACTTGATTTGACATAAAGTTAAATCCTCCACTATTCCAAAACCCAAAAGAAACACTCATATTACTATTTATTGGGATTTCAAAAACCAGGATTTCAAAAACTCGATTTTTAAAACCACACAAAGCCCAAAGTAAACACCCCCTAAAGGAGTTTAAACATAAGGGTCTAACACTATTCCGCACTAAATAACTTCAGTAGATAGCTTTCCAACTGACTACTGAATAGTTTTCAGTAGGGATGTCATCTAGCCAAAGTTATACACTTTAGGGAGTTTGTCAGGACAACTAAGTAATGTGACTGTCCACTAAAGGAAAAAAAAATCAATGATAAAAAAACAATCTAAACCCTAGTCCCTTTCTCTATAATATTTTTCTTTATTTTCTTACTAAAATCACGTCATATACATATACACTGTCTAAACTAATTTTTTTTCTATATAATCTATTTTATATTTCACTACTGAAATCAGTCTCATCCTCCTCCAATGATTGTATCCCTCAAACCGATGACTCTATCCTTCATACCAACAAATTATTAAACAGTCAATCTTTATATGTCTCCCCCTCCTCTAAGACTCTATCCGTCAAACCAGCAAATTATTATGATCGACCCATACTCAAATTTTTTCTCTCTATTTCTCTACTGACATCACCGTCTTCTCCTCCTCCAATGAAAAAAAAATACGAATTCTTTCTCCAATGAAAAAAATACAGAACACTGTAAAGTGTAATCTCATTAAAAAAAAGCGCGTATAAAAATGTCTAGTCTTGAAATTCTATGTAAACAAAGAGAGCATAAAAAGTCTTGATACAACGTACATAAAAAATCAACACTCCTTCCGTCCGTCTATAAAATTTTCATTATTTTAGGGACATGAATTAAGAAAAATGATTAAATAATAGACATAGTACATGTGAATGAGAGAGATATAAAGAAAAAAGTAAAATATAAAATGAATTTTACGAATAAAAAATTAAAAAATATTTGCTAAAAAGGGTATTGGAAACTTACAGGTGGAACGAACCAAAATGGAAAAATTCCAAAAAAAAAAAAAAACAGGTCTATCACAAAAGAAAAGAATAAATAATATTTTTTTCAAGACAACAAAAATATTATCCAGTAAAAAAACTTTCCCCTCCACACTAATCAATTTTTTTTTTTTAAGACAACAAAAACTATAAAAAAAAAAAGAAATTAAAAAATGTCACAAAAGTTTACGACTGTCTGAACTCTAATTTTTATTTCTATAATCTCTTTTCTATTTCCCTACTCAAATCACATAATCTCTTACTCTATTTTTATCTAGTGAAATTACTTCTTCTCCAATAACTCTATCCACTCCTCCAATAACTCTAATAAATCAAAAAAAATATATATATATATATATATATATATATCTTCTCTATTTCTCGGTCTTAGATACAGAAGTGAAGTAAACGCCCTCTAACCTCTCATCAATAATATTTGCTTCTAACTCCAAGTATCTTTCTCTATAATCTTTTTTTTTTGTTGAAGACAATAAAAATATTATTCAGTCTATAAAATAGCATAAGAAATGCTCAATTTTGATACAAAAGTAAACACCGTCTACATCCTAATTTCTTTCTCTACTGCAGACATGCCTTCTTCTCGAATGACTCTTTTCCTCAGAACAACAAATTGTTATGATCGGCCCGAGAGAAATTTCGCACATTGCATGTTTACTCACCTAAATTTAATTTTAAATACAATACGATTACGATTCTATATATGAAATTTAATTTTTCTGCAATTTTATTTATAGAGTTGGTCTCCTGTGCACAGCGTGCACGTGTACACTAATGCACAGACCAATCCTATATCTATTTATAAAGATAAACATAAATAATTAAGTAATGAATGTTCTAGTGGTTATAGATACAATTTTAAAAGTTTGAGGTCACAGGTTCAAATCCTTTCAAACTTGTTTTTTTTTCATTTTTTGTTTTTTTTTTTCTGTTTTTTTTTTCCTTTTCACTTTTCACTAATAATATCTACCACTTTTCAATAATAAGAATTACACTTTTCAGTTCAAATATCTACCACTTTTCAATAATAAGAATTACACTTTTCAGTTCAAATATCTACCACTTTCAATAATAAAAACTACATTTTTCAGTTAAAATATCTACCACTTTTCAATAATAAGAATTACATTTTTCAATTCAAATATCTACCACTTTTCAATAATAAGAATAACATTTTTTCAATTTTAATAATAATTTTAACTGTACAATTTATAATTAAATATACCCGTTTTAATTAATTAATATTTCCACTTTTCACTAATAATAATTATCACTTTTCATAACAAAATTACCACTTTTCATTAATAATAGCTACCACTTTTCAGTAACAAAATTTCCACTTTTCAATAATAATAGTTACCACTTTTCAATAATAAGAATTACACTTTTCAGTTAAAATATCTACCACTTTTCAATAATAAAAATTACATTTTTCAGTTAAAATATCTACCACTTTTCAGTAACAAAATTTCCACTTTTCAATAATAAGAATTACACTTTTCAGTTAAAATATTTATCACTTTTCAATAATAAAAATTACATTTTTAAGTTAAAATATCTACCACTTTTCAATAATAAGAATTACACTTTTCAGTTCAAATATCTACCACTTTTCAATAATAAGAATTACACTTTTCAGTTCAAATATCTACCACTTTCAATAATAAAAACTACATTTTTCAGTTAAAATATCTACCACTTTTCAATAATAAGAATTACATTTTTCAATTCAAATATCTACCACTTTTCAATAATAAGAATAACATTTTTTCAATTTTAATAATAATTTTAACTGTACAATTTATAATTAAATATACCCGTTTTAATTAATTAATATTTCCACTTTTCACTAATAATAATTATCACTTTTCATAACAAAATTACCACTTTTCATTAATAATAGCTACCACTTTTCAGTAACAAAATTTCCACTTTTCAATAATAATAGTTACCACTTTTCAATAATAAGAATTACACTTTTCAGTTAAAATATCTACCACTTTTCAATAATAAAAATTACATTTTTCAGTCAAAATATCTACCACTTTTCAGTAACAAAATTTCCACTTTTCAATAATAAGAATTACACTTTTCAGTTAAAATATTTATCACTTTTCAATAATAAAAATTACATTTTTAAGTTAAAATATCTACCATTTTCAATAATAAGAATTACACTTTTCAGTTCAAATATCTACCACTTTTCAATAATAAGATTACACTTTTCAATAATAAGAATTACACTTTAACTGAAAAGTGTAATTCTTATTATTGAAAAGTGGAGATTTTGTTACTGAAAAGTGGTAAATATTTTAACTGAAAAGTGTAATTCTTATTATTGAAAAGTGGGAATTTTGTTACTGAAAAGTGGTAACTATTATTATTGAAAAGTGGAAATTTTGTTACTGAAAAGTGGTAATTATTATTAGTGAAAAGTGGAAATTTTGTTACTGAATAGTGGTAACTGTTATTAGTGAAAAGTGGAAATTTTATTAATGAAAAGTAGCAACTATTATTATTGAAAAGTGGGGGTGAGTAACGAAAAAAAGAAAACGAAAAAAAAAACTAAAAACAAAAAACAAAAAACGAAAAAAAAACTAAAAAAAAAACTAAAAAAAAAACGAAAAAAAAAACTAAAAAAAAAAAGTTTGAAAGGACTGTAATTTATTAATTAATTAATAAATAAAGTAATAGATTATAAATTAATTAATTAATTAATAGAAAAAAATAGAATTATAACCATAAGTAGAGAAAAAAGGATAATAAATTAGAATAGGAGGATAAGGACAAAAGCATGTGCACCAAACCTGGTTTGGTGGACATGGTGCATTTGAGAATTTCCCTTATAAAAATATTCCATTATATTTTTAAGTACATTCTTCATCTCATATGTATATTATGAGCAACATTTATGTGAAATATTTAATACATTAAATATGTCTAGTTAAAATAATTTTTTAAAATTCGTGGGTCATAAACTTGTATTCGGGTCGCCCAAAAATTTTGTGGATCGCAAACAAGTGATTTACGACGTGACCAATATATTGTTACTGCAAGGCCAACGTATTACCACTATAAGACCAAAAGTGTACTACTACATGTTAAAAAAATTCTGAAAAATTCACCCAAAAAATAAGTATTCACAATATTTTTAAACTTGTAGTAATACACTTTGGTCTTATAGTGAAAATATTATGGTCATGTAGTAACATAGATTTGGTCATGTAGTAAAACAAAACTTGAAATCCAAAAAATAAATTTTAGTTAAGTTTAACTCGCATTGACTCGTGTTGACCCAAATTTGATTCAGGAATTTGTACCTCAAAATTACCTAAATTAGCTATATTTTATATATAATATTTCAAATAAGTTTATGTCATATATTATCTATTTTCTTCAATCTCTCGATCTTCATATATTATGTAACTCTACTTCACAAATATCATGAGTAGAACTGTCAAAACTAACAGGGCAGGACGATTCATAATCCGTCATTTTGCAGGTTTTAGCGGGCCGATTCACGACGGGAACGGATTGAAAAATACTCAACCCAATCAATAATTATTATAATATATTTATATTTTGCTTTTTTACATTTATTATTATAATAAAATTTAAAAAATACATAAATAATTACTAAAAATATAAAAAAACAAAGTACTGAAGAATTTTTAATTAAATTCACTACGTGAATAATTTTAATCTCTTATAATTAAAAAGTAAACCTCAAATAATTTTAATCTTTTATAATTTTAATCTCTTACAATTATTCAATCCAATCCACATTTTTAATAGTTGGGAGTTGGCTGACCCAATATGTCTAGCCCATTTCGACAGCAATGCTTTCCAAGTTCACTATTCAAAAAGAATTCGTAAGTCATTTTAAATTCTTCATTTTGAATAAGTTAATGTTATTTTATGATATACAATTTCGTTACTTTAATGTTCAAATTAATTTTGTACATATAAATAAATTGTCAGAAATTGATGCTATACGTAGAGTGAAAAAACATACTCCCTCCGTCCTGTAAAATTTTACTCACACCAATTTTTGAGTTCACAAACTATATGCTTATTTTATTTAAATAATTAACTTTTGAGTATTTTTTTGTACATTATTAACTTTTGAGTATTTTTTGTACATTATCTACCAACTATATTCTTTATACGCTATCCAACATATATTTTTTATAATTAAAATATAATTTTTTAAAAAACATGTATAAAAAGAAGTGAACAAAATTTTACGGGACAGAGGGAGTATAACATAACTAATATGGGAGAAAGGCCAATTGACCATGCATGCCCGTGGTCAACAAAGCCACTCCCAACTTACGTTCGCCCTGGACGGCGAAGCTTGTACGCCCTGGCCTGGCCACATGAGAACCAGATTATATGCGCCATATAAACCACATGGTCATCGGCTTCCAACGATGAATGGCACCTTATTCTTGACAGACAATGCCCGCGTGGCTCCAAGAAACAAAATTGGTCAACAACTATCGTTATTAAGAATGGGATTTAAGGAGTTTGACGCTTCACTCCCCAAAATCGCAAGATGAAATGATCAGATATGGAAATTAGATTCGCCAAGACAGTAAATCGAGCGAATCAAACTGAAATTCGACTCGCGTGATAAAGAATCGCAGAAATGAAATCCCCAAAACTAATATATAAACTAATCGATTCAAAAATCCATATTTTCCACCTTCTAAACACAAAATTCTAATCAATCGAAAATCTCGACAGAAAAAAAACTAACAGAGAAGGATTTTCGAGAGAAATCCCAACGGGGTAAGAAAATCCTAAGTAAAATCGAGCATAGAACTCGAAAGATCAAGAAAGTTCGATCAAGAAAGATCGAAAAACTCTGCGGAAAATGTAATCGGGTCGGATGACTTTATCAATTACTTGAACAAGGAATTCATAACACAAAAAGGAAAACAGATACGAAGTACATTTTATATGGACGAATGGAGTATAACATAATTGTACAATTCTTATACACTTTAGAATTAATATATTTTATACACATCCTTTCAATTTATAATTTTCATTTTTTAAAAATAAAATATTATTCTCTCTCACTACTTTATTTCTACTTATTTCCACTCCCATCTTTCACTTTTTATATAAACAATCAATTTTTTTAAAAAAAATTGTGTCCAACATAAACGAGAATTATAAAATTGGATGGGGTATGTTTTTTGTGTTTTTAAATTTTCATATTGTTAAAAAGCCCCACTACATTTATTAAAATACTCAAGTTCATCGTCCATATTTTGGTAAAAAGAACACCTTGAGTTTTTAAAAATAATCACTTGAAATTTCATTTTTAAGTATATGTCAAATAAAAATATTTAAAATTTAATTTGATATGTTATATTCAAAAAGTTGATTAGAAACAAAAAATTGTCAAATTGTCATGTGTAACACCCAAGATTTTTTTATCACCATTGAAAATAAGAATATATAAGATATTAAATTAAATTGATTATAATATTTTTAATTACAAAAGATATGTCTACTTTTATTTTGAAAATTTTATTTCATAATTTATTTATTTATTTTTAGGCGTGAGTTCTCTCCCATTTGTTTTATTTGAAGATTTAAAACTCTCTTAAATGAGTACTTTAGATAAACCATAAATTCCATAATTCTCTCAATGGTGTAAACTTATCTAAACTCAATCGTACGCATCATTTACAAATAAATCTCAAATTCTATCCACCCTCTTCCTCGGTTTGTTTTTCCACATACACACAATAGCAATATGGAACCAAAGAATATTCCCTCTTATTCCCTTTATTCAAATTACAAAGCCAGAAATGTCTGCAACTCTTTTTCTTCTTATACATGTTGTTATTTTGGAGGAGAGGACATATTTGTTGTGAGTAAGAGTTGTCACCATATTATTGGGTATCAAATTCTATATATAGGTATTCTTATTGTCCCCCTTTCAATCATTTAGTGTGAGCCAAAAACCCTATCCAAGAAAATGGCAGCTAATGTCTACCTTTCTGTCGACACCTTACAAAGTTCATAAATTAGTGAAACATCAACTCTGCAGTGTGCTCTCCCTGAATTAAAACTTTTGTGGCAGCCTCCCTCATTGTTGAAGCAGTTGTCCTCCTTGTCTTTTGAAGCATTGTAAATATTTCTTCTCTCTTTCTCATGTTTATGCTCTCTTTAATGTTTTTCTACATTGTATATTGTGGTGTCGATTTGATTAGGCAAATGTTTTGGGTTTGTTAGTGTATTTACTAAGTTAAGATCGTGTTGTTGGACAAACTCTTTTTCAGCGTCACTTTTACTAATCTTAAGACTACCTTTCTGTTATATATTGCAAAACTCCATTTCTTATTTTGATAGATCTTCTGTCCAATCAAATGATCTTTATGGAAGCAGATTATTCTTTCACCCCTGTTCTTTAAATTTTGGGATAATGCTCATACTTAGTGCGCAAGCGCGGTGTGTTGTTTTCCCCTGTTTCGTTGTCTTGTTTTCCTAATTTTGTAATATATATATATATATAATGGAAGTGTTATTATAAAAGTAGTCTTCCTCGATTTATGGGTACAGGAGATTTACACATTCTCCTATAATTATTCTAACTATTATTATTTTAATGTTTTATTTTCTATTTTATAGATTCAGTTTATTTTAGTGGTGGTAATTGTGTTAATATTCCAAAATATCAGCATCACTGTTTTTACTAAGTCTATTATAGTATATATTATTAAATATTAATTTAATAATAATATATTAGTTATTTATTAATTAGTTTATTATAGTGATAATTCTAAGTTATATTATTCTTTAATTTTAGGTGACGAGACTCTCTTGCATTAAATCAATCCGCATATTTAAGAGACTACTAAAGATTTAAGGTGGGGTTTTCTTACGCTTTGTCACTTTTAAATATTATGTGAATTTAATTGTTACTTAACTACATGATCATATGTTTATGCTTATGCTTATTATGGGTTATTTCGACGGAAAGGTCATTGTAACTAGCGGGGACTACGGTCCGGGATGGTACGCATGTTTGTGAGTTTATGATTTTATTTGCATTCATATTTAACTGTGACAAAGGGGACCCCACTGAGCTAGTTGTTTTGCTCACCCCAATCTATTTAACATCTTACAGATTGACGGAGTTGCGGTGCAGGGTCGGTGGATGTGGATGTCTTGCCATGCAATACTTTCCTCTATATTAGTTTGATTTTAATTTAGTTGCATCTCGACTTAAGCACATTTTTAATTTATGCGCCACTTAAACTTCTTTGGAACAAGTATTTGTGTTTAGTTTGAATTAAATTTCGGTAAATGATTTTCTTTAAGTAAGTTGAGTTCTTTTTAAATCTTTCGCTGCAAATTTTTTTTACAAATTCGTAAACTCGAGTTACATTAGCATTCAAAGTAGAAGTATGGTGTTTTCACCTAGGCCCTAAAGTCGGCATGTGACATATGCTTTGAGTTTCTTGTAAAATGATTGAAATAAAGAAAAAAAGGTTGAGCCTTTAATTGGGGGAAAAAGAATAAATTTGGATCTTAAATTGAGAAAAAAAATTAAATCCTAATTTGGGACATTTCATAATTGAAAACTTATATTCAGACTCCACCTAAAAATTGATTAGTTTTACGAAATTCTTGCAATACTGTAGCGTTAATGTACTACTAATAATGAATTTTTTTTGAAGTGGATTAACATGTTATCTAGGTAGGGGTAGTTGTGTATGTATGGGTAAATTATGCATATTAAATATAGAGTATTTTAGGTTTTCATTATATACACATGTTTTATACATGATAAATAAAAAAAATAGAGATACATTTCTGAAGGAAAAAAAAAAGGCCTAAAAAAAGGTTACTTCTTACCAATGTAGTGAGTTAATGAGAGATAGAGCTACAAATGTAATGTGATGTCAAAAAAGGAAGCTTTCATCAAACATTCCTAATCCTAAGCACTTGATCACCTCATAAAAAAAATACTATCAAATGCTCCTCCTTCCGTCTTCTCGACCAAGCTTCTTTAGAAGAGAGTATTACAACACAAATTGTTTCATCAGTTTGATGCAATCCTGATATTCACATATGAGATTTCATTCGACGTCGGAAAATCACATAAATACGAAAGGGACGAACATAGATGCACCCGTAAAATTGGATACTAACATCTCAATTCTATTTATACATTTAAACACATCCACATGCTGTATATATTAACTTAACATACAAGGCAGAGAGTCCTAAAAAATCACATCTCGTTTGGTTGGGTTTAAACCGTCCTATTGTCATCCATATAATTCCTAGTTTATCAGAAGAGATCATGCTTGGAAATTTTTAGAAAATCTTACAACTTGTTTACCTGGGCATGCTGGCTTCATGAGCCCTCATATGGCCACACTGATTTTGCTTTGAATGACGTCTCTGCAGTTCAGTTTCACAGTTCAAAATATATTTCGTAATTAATCGTATATATGATTGAAGCATGCTACTTCTTACACAAAATTCGGCTTGGAAAGAATCCGAGCCATCCTTTAAACCCTGTAGGTAAATGAGAAAGGATAAATCATAATTTATTATTACAAAATGATGATCATTCCATTAGTAGCTTTTTGTCACTTGCCTTGGCAGAGGAATGCCTTTCTAATTGAGACGCGTTGTGGGCCTCTTGGTTTGATCCCAGAGACAACTGAAAAAGATACATGGTTCAGACTTCAGAGCCATGTACAAGAGGAAACGACCATATTTGAAACTTATTTACCACTGGAATTTTCATGCCGTATGGTTGCAATTTTGACAAATTTTTCTCACGTGTAAAGACAGATGGTCGTCAAACAGATTCAAATCTATTATTAGCCTTTCTCACTAATTACCTCACTCTATTTGCATTCTAAGTAATTTTGAATGTCTTCTTACAAGATAGTGTTGCTACAATCGTACCTCGTTGAACTGCCCTATAAGTTTATTTTCCGAGAGCTTATCACCCGCTGGAAGTTTTTTTTCCTGCAGAAAATTGAAACAATTTGTGGTTTAAGATAAGATATAACATTCACGATCATAAATTTAAAACAAGATTATATTTATTTAAGGAATGCATAAGGTTTCTGAGTCAAGATTAAGATGATTTTTCTTAGCAGAATATAACAGACATTTATTTTCTTGGTTCTTATCAGGAGAAACTAGGAAATTCTTTGTGTGATGCAATGTTAGTATATTGACAAATTTTTTAGCAAACCATGTAAAGTAAGACAAGTTGCGAAACTATCTAAAAAAACACACTCAAATTCAATTAATAAAAACACTACAAAGGTCTGAAATTCTGTTGTTTTATATGCAGTATGAAATGAACAGTTATTCTGCGGTATATGAAATGAATAGTTGCAATTTGAATATTGGGTGGAAAATATAGAAGTTCTCATTTTTTAAAATATGATTTAAATGAGAAAATAGAAACTTTTCATTTTAGATAGACTATTGTATTTTCAAAGATGTGTACATGCATATGGATTAATGCAAGTAGAAATGTTAACAAGCTATGACTGTTCAAGTTCTGGATCAATTATAAGTTCTAGGCACTAGTTTCAGGTCCGCATATAATGTGTAATATCATAATCCACTTAATTTGCAGCAACACAACTTTTTTATAGAAATAAGCATCATCAACAGTTCCTCCCTCCATATTATTTAAAAGCAACAATATAAAACTTGCCCCATCTACTCAGAAAACAGGATGAACAGTTTTCATTGAATGTCGTTCTAAATCCATGTCCTACCTTAGCAGAAGAACGGCGACTGTCCTTTTGTATAGTCTTGGAGTGAGGCACCTGATTAAAATTGTTAAAAGAAAGGGAGAATGAGATCAGAATGTAAATTCCATGGAAAAATTTCAAAACAAGACCAATTTTACGATACCATTAATTTAGGTCTCTATTCCTCATAAGTTTTTTTAACTCGGGAGCTCAGTTTTTGCTTTTTTTCTCAATTCAAATGCTGCCACAAAATTTATTATCTAAAGTCAATCCATAAAAGATAGGAGCAACAAACGATAAAGTTGATAATTTCTTGTTGTTGTATGAGTTGAATTGAGAAAACTTGGGTCCCGAATTGAGAAACTTCTAATATTGGGACCTAAATTAAGAGTTAATCTCAAAATGTGGCTTGTTCTGAACTTTTCCAATATGACAAAAGATGTTGTTAAGATAGGAAAAGTAATCTAAGTAATAGAGTAGTAAATAGCAAATGAAAAGAATAAGATAACAAGCTTAAAGTCTTAAACCATATATTTACTTGAAACTCTGGCGATTGAGGCTTTCTTTTTTTGGGTTGGGGCAAGGAATGAGCATGCAAAATCTACAAAAATGGACAAGTGTTAAACTACTTTTCAATGCCATCTATATGTGTGTGTTGGTGACAGAAATGCTAACTTTTCTGCTTGGTGGATGCGTTTTAAAGTTGCATCCCTGTTCTTTTTGCTTCTCGTTTTCACTTGATGCAAAGCTACTCTTGGACCTGAAATCCAACAACACAACAATGAGCCATGTATAAACAAATGAAAAATGCATAAAATATGCATGAAAACGTAATGATACCTCCGCCTTTGTGCTCGTAGCTGTGTTTCCAGTTCTGGTTCTCTTGGAACAGTGACCTTCCAATTGAAAAATGCAATAAGATCATAACCAAATCCAATTATGTCGCCTCCATTTTGAATATCCAATATAGTTAACAGGCCGCTCACACTACCTTCTTTAATGATTTATGTGATAAGAAGAACTGATGCTTTAAACCGGAGCCCTGCACGATTACACAAGATTAACAAGTTAAGGATCGGAGTTTTAACACCAACTCTTATATCTAGTACTATTTTTTTCCCTTGAATTAATCATCACTATTCTTTTCAATCTCTGCCTTTACATAAGTGTAATGTGCGGGTAATATCTCAATAAAAAATGTTTAAAGGATGATTTTTTTTGTACCTTTTTTAAGTAACCAATCTCAAGCTTTTGCCTCTTTGTTGCAAGGTTATCAGATCCAGCACAACTGCGCATCTGATCAAGCCTGGACGAATTTTTCTGAAACCTGATAAATGAGAAACACAACCAAAATAAGTAGCAACAATTGCAAGGAATTCTATAGCAACCCCAAATTATCATAGCCTTGGATTGTGAAGATCGCAAATTAAAGAATACTAAAAACCAATAACCATTAACTACAATCTTTATCCACTACTGATAACTGAAATAAAAGTTAGACCTGGTACAAAGGTCGCTCGAATGCTTCTGACCATGCGCTTTAGGTAGTTTTGCCAAATGACTAGCCGTAGGTTGCATAAAATTTGAACACCTTGGTTGAGATAATTTATCAGCTAGCTTTGTTTTAGATTTTACAGAATCCTGAAGCATTGGATTTCCTTTTTCTGAAGAGAATAAGAGAGAGAAATCTCAAAATAGAGACTTCTGATCTTGCTTTAGATAAATTATCCTATAAAAAACACCTTAACATAGATACTTCTGTCCAGAAGATTATGGTCTATTTGGCTACGTGATTCAGAATTTAAATCAAACTGTTGTAATGCCAATATTAGTTAGAAACAACACAAGTATTATATTACGCTAAAGATAAGATCAAAGTAGTACACAAATACGAGATAAAATTATGTTGCATGATACTACGATTTAAGGCCACACGATTAGAAGCTAAATCCTTGTTTACCTTTGCTATTCCTTTTTGAATGGGGAACCCCATGTTTGGTATCACTATCTGAACAACTGGTGATGGGCTTGGTGTTTTTCCTACCCTTTGCTGACGAGTTGGCATCAACTTCTGGACATAGTATCTTTTCCAAATTCAACTTCACAACAAAAGCTGAATCATCACACATAAAACAAGACCAAAAATTATAAATAAATAAAAGAAGTGAAAATTAGCAAGGGAACTAGTTGAAAAGAACAAAAAGGGGTTCCCCCTCCCCTCCCCTCCCCTCTTTTTCATGGCAAAATATCCAGGTCTCATCCCATCCAGAGATATCCAAATAATCCAATTAAACAACATCCATATCTTAACAATAACTTTTGTTTCAGGCTTTCAGCTAATTTTACTACAAATACAAACAATGAGACAAATTATTTCTTGTGTGGGACAGATTCAGGGTATGTTTGTTTCTGGCCACAAGATTTTAGTTTCAAAATCCTAACTAATGCATGTTTGTTTGTAGCATTATGCAAAATCCACCAAAATCATACTCCAACATATAATACCTGCACCATTTTACATTCTTTTTCATACTTTTTTCTTTTCCCAATAATGCACACCTTTTATTTTTCACAATATAATAATTTAACTGTGACTTACTTTTTTGTCAATCCTTTCCTACTACATGTATCAACCAAATGTGCATATTCAGGATTTTTAATCCCAAAACAAACATATTGTATGTAATTAGTTGATTAATTTTGACATGAAATTATTGGTCTCAAACATCAAAATTCCAGCATCAAATGGTGGTATATAAGGAGGCAAATGAAAGATAAACATGCAGATTTGTTAAAAAGAATGGAGAAAAAAACTGACGAGAATGGGGATAATCTCCGGAAACCTGGAACCAGCGCTCTATGTGGTGAATCTGAGAATCATTCTCAGGCGTGGTAAAGTCGTAAAAGTGAGCGGCGTCGAACTCGTAATCCTCATCCGTTTCGACGTTAATGCAGTCAAAATCCTCCTCCATTATTATTTCTCACAACCACCAGAATTATTAATTATTCCATACTGGTTTTGTAAGAAGAAATTATTGCTTGAGTCTGTGTTTGTTTGAGCGAGAGGAGGAGGAGGAGGAGGAATGAGAGAGGCAAGGAAGGAGGTATATGTTTGTAATTTATTATTGCGTTGCGATCAAACTCCGAACTTCTCGTGGACATCGATCGAATAATAATCTACCCTTAAATACAATTCTAATCTCCTTTTTTTAATATTTCTACAATAATTTTCTCTCTCATCAACAAAATGAGTTTCCTTCAATAACAACCAAAATTGCAGAATCACAACAATTCTCATTCAATTTCACATTCTCCAATGACTCCCTCCACTCAGTAGCCTAGCCTCTATGCGAAACCGTCGATCTACGCCCAATTTTGACGCGCGAATCAAACCGCCGCTTCCAAATTTGGAGCGCCGTTCATCATAGGTATGATTGAGACTTGACGCACAATTTCGCCAGTGTTTGCTGGAGTTGCTTATGCGTTTACACTGGTTGTGACTTTTCCATGTACCCACATCAGATGATAACTTCTAACATTTCTTGTAAAATTTTCTATTATACGGAGGAGGAGGAGGGATTAGAGAGTGATTTACAAGAGATTAACAACTACTCTAACTAACTAGTACTCTCTCATTTGTTGTTACTCCCTCCGTCCCGGAATTACCTGCATAGTTTGACCGACAAGTTGTTTAAGAAAAGTGGATTTAGTGGTTGATAATGTAAGATAAAAGAATGGTATTTTAGGTAATTTAATGATGTGTAAAGTGGATTTGATGATGTGTAAAGTGAAATGTATATGTAAAGTGGATTTGATGATGTGTAAAGTGAAATGTATGGAAAAAAAGAGTGACAAATTTGAAAATAAAATGATGTTGTGAGGTTATTAATTTTATGGGGTATTTCTATATTAAGAGTGTGCAAGTAATTTTGGAACGTTTCAATAAGAAAAGTGTGCAAGTAATCATGGGACGGAGGGAGTATTTTGTAATGTCTCTTTGATTTGATTTGTTGTTATTGTGGAAAATTTAGGCTATAAGGGGATATTTACCAGGATGTTCCATTCTTTAATGCCTTTTATATTTTTTGCTTTTATTATGTGAAATTGATGTGTTGAATTGATGCATTTACACTCAAATACTATCATGGTGTAGAGTAACCAATTTATCTGTGGCAGGGGTGGAGTGTGCAATGGCCGATTTGGTCAGTTCTTTTTTTTTTTTTTTTAAATTGTAAAACAAACTGTATTTATAAAAACCATTCGATTAGAAACCATAATATTTCGGACGGTTCGATCGATTTTGACCGAACCGAAATTTTGCTCATTTTTTTCTACACAATAATTAATAAACATGTAAAATACAATCTTAACATGAATCGCTTAAGAAAAATTGAGTAGTAACTAGTGAGAGGAGTGACTGAGTGAGAGCACTAAGCACACAGACAGAGGCACAAAATATAGAAGAAGATAGAGTTTCTGATCTGCCCTTTGACTTGGAATTGGATTTGGTCGTTTGGGTTTAGAATTTATATAATATATAATATTATATAATATATACTTCATATGTCCTGTAAAATTTTGCTCACTTCTTTTTATACATGTTTTTAAAAAAAATTATATTTTAATTATAAAAATTGTATGTAGAATAACGAGTAAAGAATATTTTTGGTACATATTCAATCTTGTTAATAAAGTAGAAAAAATATTAAAAAGTTAACTATTTAAATAGAATAAATATATACTTTGCGGACCCAAAAATTTGTTTGAGCAAAATATATATATAATATTAGTTCGGTTTTGTTTGATTTTTTCGATTTTTTATTAGTAAAAACCGTAAACCAAATTATACTAAAAATATATCAATTCTCAAAATCGTAAACAAAAAACCGAACCATATTTAATGGTTTTATTTAGTTCAATCGGTTCGGTCGGTCTAAACCATATTTTGCACGGGTTGGTCTAGTATGCACTCGAGTGCATGTTGTGCACCCTAGTCCATGTTGCACTTTTCAGTTTTACTGACTTACACTTTTTGGTAAATGGTGTTGCACTTTTCAATTATTAAACTGTATAATAATATTTTTAGTATAACAATTAAAAAGTGCAACACCATTTACCAAAAAGTTGCAACATGGACTAGGGTGCACAACATGCACTCGAGTGCATATTAGACTTTATATGATTTTGCACATCCCTAATTTGTCGGGGTGACACAAAGGTATGGATTTATTTATCTTTAATTGGAGCTTCATTCAATATTCATACTCTTTTATGATTTTGCACACCCCTAATTTGTCGAGGTGACACAAAGGTATGGATTTATTTATCTTTAATTGGAGCTTCATTCAATATTCATACTCGTTGTGTGTTTTTTTGATGTATTTTAAACTTGTAAAATTTTTAAATCTACTAATTCAAACACCCTTGATTCGTTGAGTTTTCATTTAATACTTATTTTCATTATTTTTTAAATAATTTTGGATATTCAATTTTTTTAATTTTTTGTTTTGTTTAGGTTGGTAATAGGGTGAAAATAGTTCGAGCCACCCGATATGGGTCTACGGCCTTATCTATTAAGGGTCTTGTCAAACCAAGTCTATTTATAATACGAGTCGGACTATTTTTTTTTTAAAAGTCTATTTAATTAAGCGCAAAACTTAGATGTAATTTTGCTTAATTGGGCCAAAGCCCATCATCCCAACCAAAAGTCAATGGATCTTGCTTAATTAAATTGGTCAACCTTGTATCCATTCATCTATGTAAATCGAACCGACCCGCTTATGTTTTTAAATTTATATCCAAATTCTTGACCCGTTTATGACCCGTTTTTTTTATTTTTCGTACACGGGTTTTTTTACCAACTTTTCGAATTCCTTTTTTTCTGTCATTCTCAGTTTTTTGTTTCATACTTCTCTCTCTCTCTCTCTCTCTCTCTCTCTCTCTCTCTCTCTCTCTCTCTCTCTCTCTCTCTCTCTCTCTCTCTCTCTCTCTCTCTCTAGAAACAGTTTACGGTGACGTGCAATTTCTTAGTCTCGGCAGTTTCTGCGAGCGGTTTTGCCACGGTTTCTCTCTGAGCAATTGTTATCATCTATTTTAAAACTCTACGATACGTTTTAATTTGATCGTTTTGTGTTGTCCTTTTTATTTAATGGGTATTTCGTTTTTTTATGTAGATACTTTGTTAGTTTTTGTTTGTTTGTATGTTTTTCTGATGTCGTTTACTGATTTCAGTATGTTTCCTTGATTTTTGTTGTTTTAGTTTTGATTTTCTGAGTTTTTGTTAATATTAGGGTTTTCTCTTTCTCGTTTTACTGATTTTCTACTGTAGTTTGTATGATTTTTGTAGTTATTCGTTGTTTTTATGCTTTCGGGAGTTGATTTACTGTTTTTTTGTATTTTATTTTGTTGATCTGTGAATGATATTGTTGTTTCTGTTTTTTTTTTTCTTTGCATGTTGTGTTTTAAGTGTGTTAATTCTATATTAATATGTTATTTTGTGGTTTATTGGTGTAGTAGATGGTGTTCCTTTATGTAGTGTTTTCATTTTGTGTTTCGAGTAACACATTTACATATATACATGTATTAGACAAGTTTTTTTTTTTTATATAACTGCATATAGTAACTAGTACTATTTCATGTATTTTTATTATTTCATACATTTTCTAATGCATTTGCTATAACTGTATCTTGGTCTGTGAATATTGTTACTGGACTCCTTCCACCCATAGACTTCTTGAACACTGTGAATAGTCATTCAAAAGTTTCTATTTTCTCATTTGATAAGAATGCACATCCAAACATAGTATTTCTCCAATGGTTGTTAATTCCAATGAATTATGCACATATGAGGTTGTATCTGTTAGTACGGTAGGTTGTGTCGAACACAATTACATCACCATATATTCCGTAATCCTCTTTCATCATTGAATCTCTCCAAAAAGCGTTACTCATTCTTCCCTCATCATCCATTTGCACTCTGTAAAAAAAGTCAGTATCTTCATTGTTCTGGTTTTGTATTAATTCCATGAAAGTCCTTGTATCACCACCCTCTATGGCCTTCATTCTTTCAAGTGGTCTCTCATTGTGTGTCCAACTTGCTCTTCACCCCTAGCATGAAATGCAAGGTATCTGAAAGAGTCTGATGGTTTAATACCAGAAGACACCATATCCATAATTGTAAGAGCCTTTTCATCTTTGATTGCTCTTTCAGATCGATGCATGTGATTCCATTCTTGTCTTGTCAAATAATGATTGTGATCCAAGACATGTTTCACAACCTCATATAATGCGTCCAAAAGTTTTATCCTCATTTGAGCTTTGCAATTAGTTCTTGTTTCTCCCCGTCTCTTTGTATTTGGTACTTTCTTGCTTTTGTTCTTCACACCATTGCAAGAGCAGACATACAGTTTGAATATTATTGTTTTATTGTCATCCTTAGAGAGTATTCCAATTGATTTTCGGACATTAAAACCCACTATTCTAGGATGTGCACAATATATGTCAAACATTTCACATTCTTTTTCTCTTCTTATTCCAATTAGTGAATCACCATATTCACTGTAGTTAGTATCCTGTTCTATGATACCTGTATCATCCTCTTTCTCAGTTATTTCATTAGCAACTTCAATTAGAAGTGTACCACTACCTATGTATATCAGTTACACAATAATCTTCACGTAGTAAAACATATTTGATCATGTAGTAAAATAATAAGTAGAGCTCATATGATCATTGGTTTTTTTGTCATGTAGTAAGTCAACAATATACATTAAAAGTGTGTAAAATCAAGAATATTAATTAGTAAACCATTAATCTTCATGTAGTGAAACATATTTATATGATCAAATTGTTTTAGCTTGGTAGTAATACAATGATATTCAAATATCATGTTACTGTACAAAATCATTCGAAAATCGTGGTATAATAAGAGAAGTTTAACATGTTACTGTAGAATAATCAGTATTTGATATAAAAATGCCTAGATCATCTTCGTAGTTGTCTGTATTCATTACGATCGACGTCGGGTCTGTCTCCATAGGGTTGCTGTCGTCGTTGTCGTCGATGTAGGTTTCTCCTTTTTCTCGAGTTTTTTGCTCTGTTATTTTTTCCCGCATGATTATGGGAATGATTGGATAAATTATTAATTTCGCGTTGCCCTAGGACCCGCGAATTTACTGGACCCGTTAGTGTAAATTGACCCGCGAGATTAATTTTACTCGAATTGAGAGATCCGCGAAATTAGGTTATACTTTGACTTTTGGTTGGGCTGATGGGCTTTGGCCCAATTAGGGTGTATTGCATACATGCAATATTGCATGTAAGACCAGCCGCTAATTAAGTAAGTCAGGCTTAGACTTTATAAGAAATCTTATAAGCGTAACAACATATATATATATATATATATATATATATAATTATAAATAAATATTTATATATATTTTATAATAAATAATTCTTAAAATTTGATACTAACATTAATATTAAATTAAATTAAAATAAGTTTATTTTAGTGTTTGGGAAATCGTTATACTGTTTGTATTTAAATTTATAGTTGTAATGCATTTATTTTTGTCGTGAATTTCATTTACATTTTAAAATATTGAACAGGGTTTCGTATTTGACATATTTAATAGGCTTCTAAAAAGCTCGTAGGTCTTGCCTATTTACTTAAATAGTCAGATCAAGCTTATAAAAAAAAGTTTATCATAGATAATAGGCTAGGCTCAGACTTTATAAATCAAGTACAGGCTTTTTCATATAAAATCTTGCCTATCCCGACCAATTTCCACTCGTAGTTGGCAATGAAGTTTTTGATAATTAATCTTGATTAACTTATGTCTGTTTGAGTGAAAATGTGTTTGATGTTAAGATCATGAATATTTTTGTATTTGTCTACTTAGTAAGTTAACACTCTGAAATATTGCAAAAGGAGAAATATGTGATGATGACTTTAATTATTACTATTAATATTATTACTATTAATATTATTATTACAAATAATCTTTCGAGTTATCAATGTGGTTTTAAGTTTTTATAGGTCGACTATGGTGTAATTTGTTGTCTTTTTAATATATATACAAATTTCAACAGGTTACACCGTGTCACGCGTTTAGAAAATACCGTGCAATAGGTGCGAACTTCTTTGTCAAAATTGCGACCACATCAGCACCGATCTAAAGCCCCCGGTGCCGTGGAGGACCCCTAGTCGTGCCGCGTTACCCTGTTCTCTAGGTGATCCGCCGACGTTGTAGTCCACACACAGGTCGTAGAAGTGATTGTGGGAAGCTCTCGTCCACCCCCGTGAAGACATCGTGTGAACCCGTCGCCATTTGCCGCCGTGAAGATATTCTGCAAACATGCCATCGCCGTCTGCCTAAAGACCAGGGTCGCCATCGTTTGTTGGTAAAACCCGACAGATTTGTGGAGTAGTTAGAGCATTTTCTCACCCGACCACAATCGTCGATCTAATGCACGGATGAGCTTGATATTGACACCATTTTCGGGCTATTAAGGAGTAGAACAAAACTTCTAAAGTAATTCGATGATCAGACCACCAGAAGACCGTCTATTTACGTAGGAAATTTCGGTAACAAAACCTTTTCCCAAGTTTTTTTTTCCTGTCTGGTTTTGGGGTGAAGGTAGATGATTTTTGTTGTTTAATTTAATATCGTTGCTCCAAGGGCTCACCTTTTCTGAACCCTTGCGAGGCCATTGTCGACATCT
Source organism: Galeopsis tetrahit (assembly GCA_963675135.1). NCBI lineage: Eukaryota > Viridiplantae > Streptophyta > Magnoliopsida > Lamiales > Lamiaceae > Galeopsis > Galeopsis tetrahit. The sequence continues at coordinate 42,438,567 of OY776124.1, forward strand.
TCGAATGTGTGAGCCTATTTATTGTCTTTTGGGATGATTTTCTTAATATGGAATGCACAAGGCCATAGGGGGGCGTGCATTCAATTTCCTTCGGGGTCTGATTAAAGACCATAGCCCTGATTTACTTTTCATTTGTGAATCTAGAATTGATGTAGAAGTAGCCCGTGGTTGGAATGGTACTTTTGATTTTCATACTTATGTGGGGTATAACCTCGTTGGCTGTAGTGGAGGGCTTTTATGCTTTGCGAAGGTTGATGTATCTTTTACTCTGTTATCATACTCTAGTGGTCACGTTGATGGAATTTTCTCTTATAATAATGCCTCTTGATTTTTTACCAGTTTTTATGGCAATCTGGTTCAACACCTTAGACATTTATCTTGAGATTTTCTTAGGCGTATAAAACATACGCATGAAGGGTCGATTAAGGGATGGTTAGTTTGAGGGGATTTCAACGAAATTATGGTAAATAAAGGAGAAAAAATGGGTCCTAACAATCGAGAGGTCTTTCACCCAAATGGAAAACATTCGAGAAGTAATCATGGAATCAAATTTGTCAAAAATTAAAGCATCATGACCCTTTTATACTTGGACCAATAGAAGAACTGGGCAAGAGCATATCAAGGAAATGTTGGATTGCTTCTTTGCTAATAATGAATGGAAATAACTTTTTTCATATACTCGGGCGGAAAACTTGGATTTCTATGGATCGGATCACAAACCGGTCAAGTTATCATTTGAGAGACAACAAAATCCAGAATGGAGAGGGGGTAGGCGCCCGTTTCATTTCGAAATGGCTTGGTGGCTAGAGGCAGGGTGTCAGGAAAAGATTATTGAAGTTTGGAGAGGACACCATGATCACAGTCGATTATCTGAAAAAACTTAGACATTGTGGTGAGTGAATTAGGAGGAGGTTATTAATGATAGAATTAATGAGCTTGTTGAAAGTGGTGAGTTGGATATGAACTGGGGAGAAATTAATAAGTTAGAGGTGAAACTTGAAAGGGTACTCCAGTAGAAGGAATTACAATGGCATCAGCGGGCTAGAATTAATTGGATGCAACAAGGGGATAGAAATACGAAAATGTTTCATGCAAAAGCTTCAATTCGAAAAAAGGTGAACACAATACATGACATTTTTGGCAAACAATGTGAATGGTGTACTCAGAAGGAAAAGATCCAGGCGGTGGTTCAGGATTACTTTGAGGAGATCTTCACCTCACAAAAGTCTACTCGAGGGGACATTGTGGAGATCACTAACTAGGTGAAGCCGAAGGTTACTAGTTCAATTGATGATTTCGTACAGGAACCTCTAACACCGAAGGAGGTTCAAGACCCGCCTTTGAATTGGGACCAACAAAGGCGCCAGGACCGGATGGTTTTAATGCTAAATTTTTTCAAAAGATGTGGCCTACAATTGGACAGGATATCACGCGGGATATATGTAAGATGGTTAATATGGGTGGAAATTTGGAAGACTAGAATAGGATGCGGGTGACCCTTATTCCCACAGTTAGTAATCCATAACTTATTAAGGACTTTCGTCTAATTCGCCTTTCAAATATGTGTTGTTGACTTATCGTATTATGGCGAGAGCTATTTCGAATAGGCTTAAAAAAAATTTAGGAGAGGTTATTGATGATCATCAGAGTGTTTTTACCCTGGGAAGACTTATCTCAGATAATATCCTCATGGGATTTGAATGCATGCACTGGCTTAGACATAACTCAAGTTTCAAGGTATATATGTTGCAGTAAAACTTTATATGTCAAAAGCATATGATAGAGTAGAATAGAGCTTCTTGGAAGCTATTATGAGAAAGTTAGGCTTTGTGCAAGCTTGTGTTAATTTAATAATGCGGTGTATCACCTCAGTTACATACGCATTCTAGATGAATGGGGAAATTTTCGGAAATGTAATCCCGACAAGAGGACTTATTTTTTTGCAGATGATAGTCTGCTCTTCTTTAAAGCTAAGTCGGAGATAGATACAAAAGTGAAAGGAGGATTGGAGAAGTATTAGAGAGTATCGGGCTAATTGGTAAACTTTGAAAAGTTGGCTATCACCTTTAGCCCGAAAATGGCGTAAATTAACCAATGGAGGGTTCGGGACATTATCGAAATTAGAAGACGAGAAGGACATGAGATATATCCGGGACTCCCCACTTTCTCCCTCAAAGCGAAAAGGCTCCAATTCGGATACCTGCATGATAGAATAGCTAAAAAAGTCCATTTTGGAGTAACATAAATTTCTCAAAAGAAGGGAGAGGGAGGTTCTGATCAAGGCAGCTTTACAGGTGATCCCCGACATATGTAATGGCATGCTTTAGACTACCCACGACACTGTGTTAGGATATGGAGAATATATGTGCAAAATTTTGGTGAGGGTCTAATGAACAGCGACGAAGAATACATTGGAGGAAATGGGACGAATTATGCAGGCCAAAGAGAGATGGAGGGTTGGGCTTTCGTAAATTTTGGACTTCAATAAAACCTTGCTAGCCAAACAAGTGTGGCGCATCCTGAATAATCCAAGTTCCCTGATAGCTAAAGTGTTCAAAGCCAGGTATTTTACATAGGGTGATATTATGGATGCTGCGGTGGGGTACAACCCATCATTTTTTTAGAGATCGTTATGCTGGAGTAAGGAGATTATTTCGGAGGGCGCTAGATGGAAAATAGGTAATGGCAGAAGAGTTGGAATTTTTAAGGATGCTTGGGTGCAAGGACTTCACAACGACTACATCAGATCGAGAATTGCGAGTGGATCAACAATGAATAGATTTATCACCTCAGATGACAAGTGGGATGAGCACCTGGTCGAGTAGGCTTTCCTTCTATTTAAGGCAAGTTGCATTCTTCACACGTTTATTGGGGAAAACATAAACAGGATGTTCGGTTCTGGGCATTGGAGAAGAAGGGAGCGTACATGGTTAAGTTTGGGTATTGGCAGGCTTATGAAGGCTCTAATAAACGGGATACGATGTTGCCATCTATGACTTGAACGAATTTTTAGGCAATATGTTTTGACTAACTACTTCCCCTCAAGAATAAGGGTTCGTAGTAGTAATGGAAGTATTCGACCAAGTAGTATCGACCTAGGAGGTGGGTGTGTGCAATAAGTCCCTAGAGTTGTGTGTTAGCATAACCAATGTAACTACAATTTCTGGTTTTTGAATCTCTAAGATAAAGCTAAATTACTACCAAACTTCAAAAGATTAAATCATACACCAACCTAGAAACTAACAAGTAATTTAAATTACTAAAAGGAAGCAAATAACCAACAAGAGAAATTACCACAACTTAAGAATGAAAATTACTATCAAAATAAGAAATTGACAAATAAAACAAAGATAACAACTACGAATATAATTCGAAGAAGTGCAAGGGTGAGAGAATGCTTCGGGTGTTCTCTACCTAGTGAAATTGAGAGAAATTGCTTTTACTTTGTTAATGCTTCAATTAAGGTTTGCTAAGAGCACCTAAATTCTAGGATGTCAACTATTTCCCTTCGGGTAATATAGCCTTAATTCTAAGGTGTTCCCAAACCCGGTAATAAGGTTTTTTTCCTAATCCTCACCAACTACTCAAACAACCATTCAAATAATTAATGTCTTTTAATGGAGTTCTAATACAATTAACTCTCTCTCTCTCGACGAATTAAAAGTATAACTAACACAATTGCATACCAACAACTCACACCATAAATATACACATGTTCATGTAACTCTCGTCTACGCTAAACATGCATCTAAGATGGATTAATAGAAGTTAACACACAAAAGTACCAATAATTCCCAATAAAAGAAGCAATAATCCTAAAATCAACAATAACAAAGCTCAACAATTTCGAACTCAATAATCACATGGTTTTAGAACACCCAAAGCACAAATAAAATTAGCCCATGGTGTTTGGAGAAACACCCATGGCCAAAACAACAAAAAATAGTGAAATATACATAAACCTTGTAATTATAGAGAAAAAGAGAGTTGGGTGGAAGTCACCTTGATAATTCTTCCTCAATGTAAGATATTACAAAATAACGTAAGCTTGTTCTTCAAAAATCTAATCTATGGATTTATGAGAAATCAATGTAAAAAACTAAGTAATAGCTAGGGTTTTTCTTGTTATTGGAATGGATGATGCCAAGGGTCTTTTACAAACTGTTTTGGGAAGTATTTAAGGCTTCCAAAAGTGTGTGAGACGAAATTGACATTTGGGCCCTTGAAGTTCTTCAAAATTCGCGAAATTCCTCAAAAAATGTAAGTTGACTCGGTTAATCGAGTGAGTTCACTCGGCCAACCGAATGAAATTGATTACAGAACCAAAACTGGTTCCAGATCCCAAACGGGCGCCAGTGTGGGCTCACTCGGGCGCTAGTGTGAACTCGTCTCACTCGGCCGCCAGTGTGGGGGTCACTCGGCCGCCAGTGTAGGGTGAATTCCCTCGATACTTTCTGTAACTCGACCCCACTCAGCCGCCAGTGTGGGCTCACTCGACCGCCAGTTTGATTTCTGCTCCTTGGACTTTTTCTTCTATTTTTCTTGGCTTTCCTTGCTCGTCCTTCAACCGAACTTCACTTCCCATGCGTCAATGCTCGATTTTCCTCTAAAATAGACTATTTCACCTTGTTTCCTACACTTTGAACACATTTCTTGACAACAAGGTTAGTAGCACAATTTCTATCAATTACGACCAAAATCACATCAAAATGCTACAATAATATAGCAATAATGAGCACAAATACGAGCAATCTCACACCCAATCAACCCCCCCAAAACTTAAAGTGTTGCTCGTCCCCGAGCAATGAAAGAAATATAGAACAAGTGGGAGGATTGTGAAGAAATTCAATCAAAATTGAATGAGTGATTGTCAACTTTCCTCAATCTAGTCAAGCCAAGAGGTACAAAAATCCACAAACAAGTTCACAAGTTATGCTCAAATCAATGCAAGATTAAGTGCCCAATTCACAATTTCCTCACAAGTAAGTGTATCTCTCATCACTCAAAGTGTATATCAAGAAAATGTATGCTCTCAACATCAAATCACACAAGTGCACCACCATATGTTTGCCAAATGTCTAAGTTCTCCACCACATCAAAGTGTTCAATCAATGAATCAATAAGGACTTCACATTTGGTTAAGGTGAGGAAAGTTTGGATAAAGTTACTCGTAAACTAGTGGAGCGAAGAGTAAAGACGCCTAGGAACGTCTCTAAATCTCAAGAGGAAAATTGCAATTGGCCGATTGCAACTAAATTCCAAACTCCCATAATTCATTTGCTCACTCCTTTAACCACATTCTTCATCACCAAAACTTTTTTAGCACTTTTGAACTTCAAGCTCTACTAAATTCTTGTGCACAAGAGAGTTTTCTTATTCGATTTTTTTTCTCATCAACTCAATTTTTTTTTATGCACTATTCATCTTTTATTCTCATTTTTTTTTCTTTTCACTTTCAAACCAAACTTATTCACCCAAATTCACATTTCACCTCAATTCAACCACATTTGTCAACATTCAAGCTCCACTAGTTCATAGGAAAATTAGGCTCATAAAAGATGGACAATGGGCTAAATTTGTAGGTTGCCAAAGAAAATGGATCAATAGGCTCAAAGTGGCTAACTACGGAGAAATTTCATTTGGTAAGGAAAATTTGGCCAAGTGACTATTCAAAACAAAGATGGCCTTATATCACTTTCAAAAATCTCACATAAAAAGTAGTCTCAAACAAGACAATTGGCAAGTTCTAGAGTACACAAGCATGAATGATACTCACATGAAGAAAAATAGACCATAAGATATGAAAGTCTAAAGGCTCTAAAGCTCACAAGTTTGTCTAATCATGAATTGAGAGCACCAAATCAAGAACAATCTTCACATAATCAAGTGAACAAGCAAGCATCAATCAATACCACAAAACTCAACCAAACTTCAAAAGCCAACAATCACCATCAATTATGCCTCAAATACCAACAATCCACAAGATATCTCAATCAACAAAACTAACAAAATATTAGGACGAGCGATGCAATAAAAATGAAGGTAAACACACGAAATTCCCCCAAACTTAAATGAAACTATCTAGTTGAATGCAAAGTTTGGGAATGAGTGTGTTATCTTAGAATTTTACCATCAACAAAGCTCACCAAAGAAGCAAGCTATCGTCACCAATTGTCACTTGGACCTTTAGCACCAAAGCACCACTACCCTTGAGCTCCACCAATGGAAAAGAAAACAACAGCTGGAATTTGGGGGGGGGGGGCCTTCGGCAGTAGAGAGCAAGAGTCGCACGTAGAGGATGGGGGCAGAAAGAAGGAAGCCCCTCCTCTCCACACTTCACTCCATAAATTAGTTTCAACTTTAATTGTTCTTTCATTTTTAGATAGCTTTTAATGGAGTATTCTATTTTATTGTAAGCATAGAAAATTTGAAAACTAGAGAAAATTATATATTTCTTTAATTTAATGTTTCGTTATTTATTTCTTATGAATTTTATTTTATTTATTGTCTTAGTTATGGGCTAATTAGTGAATGGCTTTGGGGTGTTGAAATTATGTGGGTAATTAGCGAATTTATGGATTAGTTGTTTGATTAGCATTTGGTTTAATTGTTTCTGTTGTTGTTGAAATAAGTGTTTTGTTTAATGATCCAACATTTACAGTGGGGTGTTGTAACTAATGTTCCCAACACTTATGACAACATCAGAATTTGCCCTTCCTTTTCTCACTAACTCCGATCTTACACTTATTGTTTAGTAATGTCCCCAATATAGTTAGAAGACGTGGGAAACACCAGGTCACGTAGTTGTATGGGAGTGATAAGTTACTGGGCATAAGACTACATTCAAGGAGATGTGAAGAGAAATTCCACAACCGTTTGATCTCACGGCTGTGATGATCATAGGAGTTGAAGGCAGTTCGTCCATGATGCTTATAAATACCGTAGTTGCCTAAACACAAGACACGCTTGAAGAAAAACTAAATCTTGATTACTAGTCTATTGAATGCGTATACGCTTCTAGTTAGGAATATTTTTGTTTCTTCTTGTAGATTAGCATACCATTGTAAACCCGAAAAGTTGTATGTTCGTCGTGGTCTTATTTACTAGAGTTTTATGCATAGATTTATGGGGGAGATAGTTTCGTAGATTCTAGTAAATCGTATACACTCATTCGAGTTGTAATTGTACACCTCTAAGAGGTTGTAATCCGTTTCACATATTTTATATAGTGAACAACGTAGATTATTTTGCTTAGAGTGTGTGATTTTTAAAATGGAGTATCCACTTTCATCCGCACTAAAGCCTCATATTCTAGATGACACGAACTATGCCTTCTGGAAACCAAAGATGAGAATGTACATCAAATCCATTGATGAAAGAGCCTGGAGGAGTGTTCATATAGGTTGGACTCAACTAAGAACCACGACGGATGAAGACAATGAAGCTCGGATCAAGAGAGTGATGAAATCATAGCTGCCAGTTACAATTCAAAGGCGTTGAATGTTATCTTCACCTCAACCGATGCCTTAATGTTCAAAATCGTCTCAAACTGCATATCTTCGAAGGATGTATGGGATCAGTTTCAAGAACATTGTGAAGGATCAGATAGTGTACGAAGGACCAGACTTCGTATGCTTGAAACCAAGTTCGAGAATTTGAGGATGAAAGATGATGAAACCATTTCATCTTACAATGAAAGGCTGACTGAAATTTGGAATGAAGCCCACTCTCTTGGTGATCCAATATCAATACAAGGTTAGTACATAAAATTCTTAGATCTGTTCCTAAACGTTTTGATCCTAAGATATGTGTTATAGAAGAAGCTAAGGCTACTGACGTTTTAAGTCAAAATGAGTTGATTGGTATTTTGAAAACTTATGAAATGAACATTTCTGAAAAGACTAATAGTGATAAGAAAGTTCTTGTTTTCAAAGGTGATGTCTCATCATCTACAACATCATGTTCTGGAAAGTCTCCATATGTTACTGAAATCGAATCTAATGAATATGAAATTGAGAAATGTTTCAACAATCATGATTACATGTCTTTCATTAGTAAACAGTTTAAAACGTTCTTAAGGAACAAGAACAACAAGTTTAAGGACATTTTAAAGATTTCTTAAATTAATTCAAATCTTAGTATAATTTATTTCTAAATATTAATTTTTTTATATGGTTACAACTATAAATTTGTCACTATTTATTTCCATATAATTTGGTCAATGGTTTAAAATTATAGAAAATTTGTGTTACTAAAATAACTCAACTAATTATATTTTTTAGAGATAGATTAAATGCATGAATCAATTATTTTATTACCAAGAAATATCGAAATTGAGTATTAATTAAATATTATATTAGTATATCGAATTTTAAAATATATTTTTAATATAATTATTTGAATATTTCCTTGGGAAGCTGCAATTTTTTTTAATTAAATAAATATAATTCATAATCTTTCAAATTTAAAATTTCTTAACCAATTTTTCCTATTTTAAAGATTTATTTAATTAATTCAAATCTTAGTATAATTTATTTCTAAATATTAAATTTTTTTATATGGTTACCACTATAAATTTATCACAATTTATTTCCATATAATTTGGTCAATGGTTTAAGATTATAGAAAATTTGTGTCACTAAAATAACTCAACGAATTATTTTGTTAGAGATATATTAAATGTATGAATCAATTATTTTATTACCAAGGAATGGAGAATTAATTAAATATTATATTAGTATATAAAATTTTAAAATATCTTTTTGATATAATTATTTGAATATTTCCTAAAAAGGGGGAAGTTGCAATTTTTTTTAACTAAAGTTATAATTAAATAAATATAATTCATAATTCATAAATAAATATTGTGGATAAAAATTTTAAGTTAGTTATGATTTTTTTTTTCTTTCTTACCGATTAAAAAATCTTTCAAATTGAAAATTTCTTAACTTAATTCAAATCTTATATGGAGTAAATTCTGTATAATATCTTTCAGTTCAATATTAAATATTAAATTCTTTACCATATTAGATGTTCTAGAATTTTAGTGATTGAGATCTGAATTAAAAGTAAGATAATCGAGAATATGAACAATTTTATACAAAATCAATTATAAATTTACAACTTCAAACAAACAAATAGGAGAATCGTGTACAAACAAAGTGTATTTCTCTCTCTTTCATATAAATAAAAGACATAAATGAGGTTGAATTACAATTCAAAAATCGAAAGGAAAGACATGAATGAGGTTGAATTACAATTCTGAAAATCGAAAGAAACTACAATCACTTGAAAGCGGCGGCGAGATCAGCAAATGATGAACTGATGAATTATGGAGAAGACAAAACCTTAAAAGTTGAATGGATAAAATGAAAAGATGTTGAGGTTTATATAGCAAAAAAAAATGTAAGCTTGAGATTAAAACTTAAAATTAAAATTTAAAATAAAGGGTTGAGATTAGAAAATAATGTTAAGATTAATGAGAATTTAGGAATTTTGAAATGAAGAGATTTTGAGGAGAGAGGTTGAGATAGACAATGAGGTTGTGACACGTGGCACTGAAAATGTTTGTAAATATATACAGTAAAACCTCTATAAATTAATACTCTATAAATTAATAAACTCTCTAAAATAATAAAATCTTCCGGTCCCGACTTGGGCCTTTGTAAAAAATCATCAAATTCGATAAGATAATAAAATAATAATTTTTCGAAAAATCCCTTTATAAATATTAGGTCCCATTAAAACTCTAAATTAATAATTCATAAATTACAATTATAAATATTATGGTAATTTACTAAAATATGAATCTATTGTACCTTGACTACCTTTCAAATGATATTTTTCATCAATCCACACTCTTGTATATCTTTTTGAGTGCATGTGAGATAGTCTCTCTTATACTCACATAATGTTTTAAGCATTTTATCATTCATGGATGATTTTGCGATGCCTTTTAGATGAGAAGACATTACTGGGTGTTATGAATTATTTTATTTATATATTGAGATTTATATAGTGGAGTATATGTTTCATTCACCATTCATGAATATATTTAAGTGCAACAAATTAATGTAAACATGTATACAATGAATATATTTAATTAGTTACAAAGAATTGGTTGATGCATGAATATAATCAAGTAAACATATATGAATTCATTTATTTTCAATACATATGCACTAAATTTGATAAATTTCAAAAGTCTCTCTTTTAATTAATAAATATTAATTTATCGATAAATTAATACCTCTTTAAATTAATAAATTTTCATGGTCCCAAGGTTATTAATTTATAGAGGTTTAACTATAATAACTAGTATGAGACCCGCGTTTTTACACGGGATTGAAGTAAATGTATATATAATGTATTTTAATTTCAATTTATTAATTAAGAAATTAATCTTTGAAACATGTGTAGATTTGTAATTTTTTTATTCTATTAAAAAAAGATAAAAAAAATGTTGTAAACAAATAGTAATAATAAAAAATTATAATTTTATTTATAAAAGAAATCAATATATAAAATTCGGGGTTGGTCTACTATGGACTCGAGTGCATGTTGTGCACCCTAGTCCATGTTGCACTTTTCCGTTTACTGACTTACACTTTTTGATAAATGGTGTTGCACTTTTCAATTATTAAACTATATAATAATATTTTTAGTAATAATTGAAAAGTACAACACCATTTACCAAAAAGTGTAAGTCAGTAAACTGAAAAGTATAACATGGACTAGGGTGCACAACATGCACTCGAGTGCATACTAGACTTTAACTTTATAATACGATGTACACTTATTGAATAAACTTAAATTATACTATAATTAACAACAATATAGTTCACAGTAAATTGAAATTACATACTAAAAAAATTAACCACATACTAAAAAAATTAACCCTTAAAGAAAATTATCTAATGCATTTGAGTGTGTATATATATACATTTGAATTTTAACGTTTAATTTATTCAATTTAATATTTGATCCACAACATTTGATCTATTTTTTTGAAGTAAAATTTCAATTATATTGTTACAATCAATTGTAGTTAAGTGTCACTATTTTAATTTAATAATATGTATTTAAATGTAATTAATTTTGACAAATTAATTAAATTAAAAATGAAATACTTATGTTACATATAAATCGATATTACAATAACTAATAAATATTTGATTAATTAAAATGAGAATGTGATCAACTACTCCTATTACCTATGCACGCGGCAGTAATAAATACCCAACCCACTCTTTCCACTAATAAAATACTCTCTCTAGTCTTTCCACTAATAATAATAATAATTCAAGTTCAAATCTCATCTAAAATACAATTGATACAATTTCAGGTAATTTAAGATGAGATTTGTATTGTATTTAAAGGTTTATGGTTTGAATTACTTTTTATAGTATTGAATGAGTTATTATGTGTTCTCATTTCATTGATTTTAGAAAGTATACTTGAAGAATACAAATGATAAATGCAAATGTTGAAAAGACGTATGAAGATGAAACTCTTGTAAAAAAAGGTTAGTAAATGTCATTATTAATTTTATTACACGTTAGGATTGAAAATTTATAAAACTTCTGATTCACGTGTTATACAACACTAAAATAAACAACCGCAAGTGTACGGTGGCTATCGTAGCGTGATAAGCACGAGGTCGATCCCACAAGGAGGTTTAGCGTAAAAGGGTAGTTTGTTAATTGAGTTCTAAGTAGACGTGATCGAATAGATTGAATGTTGAATTACCCCTAAGATTGCCTAATAATATGTCACGAATAGACAACGAAAGAGTAAATACGAAATCAATCAAATAGCATACGAATCACAAAAACGAAAATAAAACAGGTGAAAACTCAATTAAGAGAAGGTAGGTCCTAGAGCACATGCAATACTAGTGAATCCATCTATGATTAACTCTCTACTCAAGTGGTATTCATGCTTTGTCTATAAGATTGATCACGTAATAATGAATTAAAAGTTCTTTCGATCCAAGTAATTCAAAGGAGATATCACACAACTTAGTATCTCTACCTAAATTGCACAATAAAACCCAATCAAGCTCCTAAGATCATCACACATCTTCCTAATCATTGATCATCTTTCGACCTCTCAATAAAATTAGGTCAAATGCTTGCAATCAATCAACCAAACTAGATTTCTCAACCTAATTCAATTAACTATGATCAACACATCATCATTGTACACATAATGACATCCTTTGCAATACAAACCAAGCACCCAAATAGAATTAAGCCACACAAACACCAATTAAGTAAAATATTAATTCATAAACATCATCAAGAGTATTTACAAGGCTCTAGAACCAAAAGTGTTCTAGCCAATAACTAACATAATCAAATTACACAATCCAAATGTAAAAACTAAATCAAAAGAAAGAGAATAAAGAAGCTTAGTCTAGATTGTGATGTGGAATGAAATTTGCAAGCTATTACATCCTTTCTTCCTTGAATTGATGGAGAATTGAGAGAGAAATGGCCAAATCACCTTGGAGTATGTGAAACTATGTGTGAGAATTGATGAATTGGGGGAAGAATGGCTTTATTTTCAAGAAAGAGGGTTTATATAGTATTATAGTGTTTGGGTAGGGTTTGGATGGCATAATTGCAAGTTGGTCCCTAAAAAATGGCACAAATGTGAAGATGGCACCGAATTTGGGGTGACTCGGCCGAGTTGGGGTCACTCGGCCGAGTGGAGCACTTAAAAAGCGTGCCATGATTTTGTCTAGCCGAGACTCGGCCGAGTTAGGGTTACTCGGCCGAGTGTGCATTCTCCTAAAAGCAAAAGTACCATAAGGGCATTCTCCTAAAAGTTGATTTCTCTTGGTCCTTAGGATCAATCAAAATTTGATTGTATCCCGAGTAACCATCAAGAAAGCAATAATACTCGTATCCCGCCATCCTATCCAACATTTGATCAATAAAAGGCAAAGGAAAATGATCCTTCCTAGTGGCATTATTCAACACACGATAATCAATGCATACTCTCCACCCCACAATGGTCCTAGTAGCAATTGCCTCTAAAGCATCGGTTGTAACAATAGTCATGCCCCCCTTCTTAGGTACCACTTGTGTTGGACTCACCCACTCACTATCACTTATGGGAAAAATTATATCATTATCTAACCATTTCAACACCTCTTTTCTCACTACCTCTTGCATTATGGGATTCAATCTTCTTTGACCTTGGGCTTTAGGCTTAATAGACTCATCTAGTCTAATCTTATGCATGCAAATATGAGTCGGTATACCCTTCAAATCCGAAATATCCCAACCAATAGCCGATTTATAAGTTCAAAGCACCCTAAGCAATTTTTCTAATTCAAGCTCATGCAAGTGTGAAGAAACAATAACCGGAAAGAGGTCACCTTGTTCAAGATAAGCATATCTCAAGTGCTCCGAAAGTGGTTTCAAGTCGAGCTTCCTCCCCTTCTCTTGAGCTTTTGGTTTCTCCTTAGCTTCCTCCTTTGGTGCTTCCAATGAGTAACATGAGGGCCAAGTGTCAAGATTTTTGTGAGGAAATCTTTGACACTCTTCAAGTAAAACCCTCCCAAACTTGGCTTCTTGTCGTATCTCCATGAATTTCTCCTCCTTCTTGATTGGAAGCTCCTTTAAAACATCAAGAGAAGACATATATTCAAACAATTCCATATCATTAAGCTCATCAAAATTAAAATCAAAAGGAATAAGAGAAGGAGAGGTAAGAGAGTTTCTTATGCAAAAGTCAAGTGGATCATTTGAGTTGCTCTTCTCCATATGCATATCCACACAAGCTTGCACACTATTGATCATGTTGCACTCAAAAACCTCATCCTCATCATCTCTAAACTTGATGGCCTTGTAGATGTTGAACAACACTTTCTCATTGTTCACTTGAAGCTCCAACTCCCCTTTCCTCACATTAATGATAGCTCCACCGGTTGCCAAGAATGGCCTTCCCAAGATGAGTGGAATGTACTTATCCTCCTCCATATCCAACACCACAAAGTCCACCGGGAAAATGAATTTGTACACCTTAACCAACACATCCTCTACTATACCCAAAGGGAACGCCATGGATCTATCCGCCAATACAAGACTCATTGTGGTTGGTGTAAGCTTTCCCAAACCAAGAGTTTTAAATATGGATAATGGCATAAGGTTGATACTAGCTCCCAAATCACACAAGGCTCGAAATGTACCTCCATCCCTGATGACACATGGCAAAGTGAAAGATTCGGGGTCTCTAAGCTTTTGAGGTAGCTTGGCTTGGATTATAGAGCTACACTCCTCGGTCAAGTGCACCGTTTCATACTCCACCATCTTCCTCTTGTTCGACATAATTTCTTTCAATAACTTGGAATAATGGGGCATTTGTTCTAGAGCCTCGGCAAAGGGGATGTTGATATGGATCTTCTTGAACATTTCCACAAACTTGGCAAATTTGCTGTCCAAACCCTTCTTCTTCAACCTTTGAGGGTATGGAAGAGGTACCTCCTTTTTGCCTTTGTCTTGAGGAGGGATTGCCTCCTCACTCTTCTTCTCCTCTACTTTCTCTTCTTCCCTCACTATCTCCTCTTGCCTTTCTTTCTCTTGTCCTTCTTCTTTGTCAACACCCTCGGGTGCCATTACCATTTCCTCCTCTTGTGGCATCTTTGGCCCGTCGTAGCTTGTACCACTTCTTAGCTTTATAGCCTTACAATGCTCCTTGGGGTTAAGCTCCGTGTTTGAAGGAAATTGCCCCGGAGTGTGTTGACTTCCAATGACATTAGAGAGTTGGCTCACTTGCTTCTCTATGGCTTTCATGTGAGTGGTCACATCTTTGATCATTTCTCCTTGTTCCTCAAGTCTTTGCCAAGTCTTGTTTGCATTGTCCCTAGTCTCTCTCATGAAGTTTTTGGTTTCCCCCATGAAGGCACCAAACATATCCTCCAATGATGGTTTTGATGCAGACTCCACAATAGCTCCATCTCTAACATTGAAATTTGGAGGTGGGATGATGGCATTCCTTGTGTTAGCATAGGAGAAGTTCTCATGTTGCCTCAACCCGGGATGATATTGATTCGGATTAGGAGGATTTTGCCTCTCATTCCAACCTCTTTCTCGAAAATGACGGTCCCTTTGATTGTTCATATAATGGGCCTCTTCATATTGATCGTCACTAGGTCCAATTAATGACTTGGCCGCCATCATCGAAGTCAATTTATCCACCTTGTTGGATAAAGTAGCAAAATCATTCGATTCTCTTGTGGAAGCAACTTTCCGGGTTTGCCTTCTCTCGGATGGCCATTGGTTCCCGTTCTTTGCCATCTCTTCCAATAGCACATAACCCTCCTCCGTTGTCTTCCCTAACAAAGAACCCCCTCCGGCCGAGGCATCCACCATCCCTCTCGTACGATGGTCCATCCCGTTGTAGAAGTAACAAATCAATTGATCCCTTGAAAACCCATGTTGTGGGCAACTTCTAATCAAATCTTTGAAGCGCTCCCATGCTTCGGATAGGGACTCATCATCATCTTGCATAAATGAAGAAATCTATCCTCGTATCTTGATGGTTTTGCTTGGAGGAAAGTATTTCATAAGAAAGGCATCTACAAGGTCGGCCTAATTTTCGATCGTCCTTAGATCAAGAGACATGTACCATTGTTTTGCACGATCACAGAGAGAAAATGGGAACAATTGGAGACGGATGTAGTCTTGAGGGACACAGTTGATCTTAACCGTTCCACTTATCTCTAAGAATTGAGATAAATGGAGGTTAGGATCCTCCTTCGACAACCCTCCGAATTGGTTGTTTTGAACCATCATGATTAGCGCCGGTTTGAGCTCAAAGTTATGAGCATCTACGGATTCCCTACCCGCTCCTCCATATGGTCTAGGGATGGGACGGAAGTGGTCTCTCAAGACTCTTTGATTCCCATTTTCCTCATTCCCCCGTTGCTCTCTATCTCCTTCCCCATTGACATTCTCTTCCATCCTCCGGTTGAGGTTATCTCTCAATCCTCCTTGTGGTCGATTACCACCATTCCCATTTGGTTCTACTATGCCTCCAATATCCTCTTGATTTCTTTCTTCTTCCACAATCGGATTATCCCTTCGATTCATCTCTTCCAATTCAAACCTTCTTCTTTCGGCGTTCCTTCTTCTACAATTGGCTTCGATCTCCTGATCCAAGGGCAACACTTCTTGTTGATTTCTCCTAGATCGTGTGATCATAAACCATGTCTAGACAAAAGTTCAAAAGAAAGTAAGAATCACAAGTGAAATCAAGGTAAAACACACAAATATTTTTGGATTTTTCCAATAAAGAAAACAAGTAAAATGTCTAAACTAAAACTCTATTAACCTACACTCTAGAGCTATAAGACCTCCCCGGCAACGGCGCCATAAACTTGATTCACGTGTTATACAACACTAAAATAAACAACCGCAAGTGTACGGTGGCTATCGTAGCGTGATAAGCACGAGGTCGATCCCACGAGGAGGTTTAGCGTAAAATGGTAGTTTGTTAATTGAGTTCTAAGTAGACGTGATCGAATAGATTGAATGATGAATTACCCCTAAGATTGCCTAATAATATGTCACGAATAGACAACGAAAAAGTAAATACGAAATCGATCAAATAGCATACGAATCACAAAAACGAAAATAAAACGGGTGAAAACTCAATTAAGAGAAGGTAGGTCCTAGAGCACATGTAGTACTAGTGAATCCATCTATGATTAACTCTCTACTCAAGTGGTATTCATGCTTTGTCTATAAGATTGATCACATAATAATGAATTAAAAGTTCTTTCGATCCAAGTAATTCAAAAGAGATATCACACAACTTAGTATCTCTACCTAAATTGCACAATAAAACCCAATCAAGCTCCTAAGATCATCACACATCTTCCTAATCATTGATCATCTTTCGATCTCTCAATAAAATTAGGTCAAATGCTTGCAATCAATCAACCAAACTAGATTTCTCAACCTAATTCAATTAACTATGATCAACACATCATCATTGTACACATAATGACATCCTTTGCAATACAAACCAAGCACCCAAATAGAATTAAGCCACACAAACACCAATTAAGTAAAATATTAATTCATAAACATCATCAAGAGTATTTACAAGGCTCTAGAACCAAAAGTGTTCTAGCCAATAACTAACATAATCAAATTACACAATCCAAATGTAAAAACTAAATCAAAAGAAAGAGAATAAAGAAGCTTAGTCTAGATTGTGATGTGGAATGAAATTTGCAAGCTATTGCATCCTTTCTTCCTTGAATTGATGGAGAATTGAGAGAGAAATGGCCAAATCACCTTGGAGTATGTGAAACTATGTGTGAGAATTGATGAATTGGGGGAAGAATGGCTTTATTTTCAAGAAAGAGGGTTTATATAGTGTTTGGGTAGGGTTTGGATGGCATAATTGCAAGTTGGTCCCTAAAAAATGGCCAAAATGTGAAGATGGCACCGAATTTGGGGTCACTCGGCCGAGTGGAGCACTTAAAAAGCGTGCCACGATTTTTTCTAGCCGAGACTCGGCCGAGTGTGCAGTAAATTCAAAACTCGCAGATTCGGCCGAGTGATGTTCAATTCCAGGAGCTACGACATTCAACTTGACTCGGCCGAGTGCGCAGTGATGTCCAAAGTTTCAGATTCGACCGAGTTGAGTCACTCGGTCGAGTGTGCAGTAAAGCCAAAAGTCTTAGATTCGGCCGAGTTGACTTACTTGGCCGAGTTGCCTTGTTCTTCGATTTCGGCCTTTTCTCGTTTCGTGCATATATTCCGCCTCGGGTGCCGGATTGACTCGATTCTTTTGGCTAATCCACTCCGTTTTTCGAGACGAATCCAACCGTGCACTCCTCTTCCTGATTCAGTAAAGTATGGTTGGTGTTTTGCTCCAAATTTCATCGTATTTCCTACAAAATCGACAAAACACAACCTTTCTCTCATTTCGGCTTAAACAATCATATTCAATGCATAATTCAATGAAATCCACATCAAAACACGCTTCACATGTGCTCCTAAAACGTGTAAATTCCACCCGAATCAACTTCATTGAATAATATCATTAGTTGAATATGGTTACTTTGCTACTGTGAGTTACAAATTAAAGTATGATAGAGGCAATTATCATTAGTAGATTGTTTCTAAAAAAATTTATATGGTACCTATGATAATAAAATGCATATTGAGGTTGATAGATAAAATAAAAAAAGTGAAATGAGAACAATAATCTAAAATTTTGTTTATATGGCACCTTGACTGAATTCGTTCATAACTTATATTAGTGGTGAAG
Source organism: Galeopsis tetrahit (assembly GCA_963675135.1). NCBI lineage: Eukaryota > Viridiplantae > Streptophyta > Magnoliopsida > Lamiales > Lamiaceae > Galeopsis > Galeopsis tetrahit. The sequence goes on from OY776124.1 coordinate 42,456,864, forward strand.
ACACATTATAAATATTGTTTGATTAAGAGATAAACAATAATCTAAAATTTATAGAACTTCACTAGTAGTTTATAAGGAAAAAATAAAAAGAATGCAATAATATGATCTATGTAATGCAATAAATAATACAAAATTTATGTCATTTATGTAATGCAATCTGATTATATATATAATAAAAGATATTCGACACAATTTTGCATATAATAATCATATTTGGTTATCGAAAAAACTATTCCACACAAATCATTAAATAATTAAAAACATAAGACAATAAATTGAAAAACATAATTCAAATAAAAAAGTAATCAGTATCCAACCAAAAGGCAACTCGGTTCTTCAGTAAGAAAACAAAAACAAAAACAAAAAAACCAATAAAATTGTTTCACACCACTCTTAAAAACTCAACCAATGTTTATTCCTTTCCTCCATCAAGCGCCTTAAACTTCTTCTTAGTAGAAGACATCTGAACATCCCTTTCAGTAATGTCACAAAGAATAGACTCATTTTCGTCTAACTTTCTCCTATTCCATAGAGTGATTTCTACACATTCAGCATCTTCATTGTCACATATTGACGAAGAAGCATTACACTGAAATAAGATGTAATTAAATAAAATTAACATACCACATTAAAAAATTGATAAAATAAATGTATTAAAATAAATATAATAATTGATTTTTTTTACACTTTATGCATTAAATTAGATTTTATGAAGCTTTAGCTAAAAAGTAGTAAAAAATTATTTTGTATTAGGGTTTTTTTTTAATTGGGAATTAATTATGTAATTATCAATGAAAATAATCTAGAATTGTGGGATTGTAGCTTATTAAATTATGGAAAATAATAATAGAATTTAATTATTTAAAAAAGATAGACTTAATAAATGCTACTACTTTATTTAATTAAAAAGATAGACTTTGATATATTATCTCATATAATCTTGATTTTCATATCAGATACATTATCACTTTGATGCTATCTTCCTTTTGAATATTGTTTTAGAAATAAAATATTAAAATTTGATTTTTTATATATACACTCATATATATTAATAGGAGGAGTTTATTTGTTTAATTGATTACATTCTCAATCACCACATTAATTAATCAAAGATATTAATTATATTCATAATTGGATTAGTCACTAATATGCAAATGTTACGGAACTAATTTTTGGTACCCAACATGTTTTCTCCACCATTGAATACACATTAAAATTATTAAGATTAGTTGAAGTAATAAATATTGTTTTTTTACTATTGTGGGAAGGGATGGACTTATGTGAAAATACCTTATGTGTGCTTATGTGCAAATCCATCAAATAAGGGGAAAAAAAAATGGATTATTATCTAATAAGTCCACTATTAGAACTCATTAATCTAATAGAAACACCAACCTGTATAATTTTCTAATAGGATCAAAATAGAGTTAAAAAACCAAGAATACCCTCTTATAAATAAGAACCTCTCTATTCATCTAATCTGTAATTCATTCACCTCATTCACCCAAAACCAAAATCAAAACCCTAGCTCCCTCTCCACCATCCCCCTCGGTGTCGTCGCCCCTTTTCCCACCGCCGCCGTCTGCAATTCCATCTCCCACGCGGCGTCGCCGATCTGTGTCGTGCGTGGAGGTGTTGCCGCTGATCTGCCATAGTCGGAGAAGTCGAAGCGACGACCAAGGCGAACAGATCTATGCCGTTTGGGGAGTTGTTGCCGCCGCCCAAACCAAGACGAAGCAGCACCTTCGCCGCCGTCGTTGCTTTTGCCGCCGCACTCGCCGAGGAAGACGAAGTGGCCAAAGAAGAAAGCCTCGTGGACACCGCCGTCTGGCCGTCGAAGATGAAGCAGCCGCCGATCTGCAACCCCCTCGACTCCGATGCGACGATCTGTCGATCGCAAGACATTCTTATTTGTGAGTTCCCTTTAGATTATGATAATGATTTAGAAAATCGATCTCCTTTCCTAAAGGATATGGGTTAATCTCTTCCATAAATATTTTTAAAGATTTTTATTTATCTTTTCCATAAATTTATACATTCTTCTATGAAATAGAAGAAATTAGGGCATAGAAATTTTTCTTCACGGTTCACTAAAATTCAATTATGCAGAAAACACAAAGGTACACAAGTTTTATGTGTTTTCGATCTATTCCAGTTTTTAAGTATTTTAGTTTGGGTGTATATGAGCCTAGTCGAAGCTCGAAATTCGTCTTTATTCACTACAAGAAAACTGCAATTTAGCCGCGAAAAAATTTGTCGCTAATTCTAATATTTTCGTCGCTAACGTTAGTTAGCGATGAAATAATTTTGTCGCAGAATTTGTTGCTATACGCCCGTCGCTAACGTGTTTGTGACAAAAAAAATTAATTTTGTCGCAAATGTTTGCGATGAAAATTTGAGTTTCATCGCAAAATATTAGCGACGAAAATTTGAGTTTCATCGCAAAATATTAGCGACGAAAAAATAAGTTTCATCGCAAAATGTTAGCGACGAAAATATGAGTTTCATCACAAAATGTTTGCGAGGAAAATCAAACATTTGTCGCAAACACGTTAGCGACGGGTGTATAGCAACTAAAGTATTAGAATTTTTGTTGCTAATATTTAGCTATGATACCCGATTTACGAATCATTCTCTAAACCCACTTCCGTACTCGACCAACCCAACCCGCACCCACACCCGACCCGCCCAACCCACACCTGACCCACCCCAACCGAACCAACACTCGACCCGCCCCGCCCCAACCGACCCCAACTCAACTCAACCCAACCCAACCCGACCCGCACCCACATACCCGCTCTCCCATTTTATTTAAATAAATATTTTATTTGGTCTTAGTGGGAATTGATCCCGGGTGGATGGGCGCCCATAGCTGAGCGCCTACCATTCGGGCAGACAGCTCTTTGGTTCATTTTTTAATATTAATTATATATGTATTCAATTGTTACTAAATTAGTTATTTTTACTCATTTAATAATTTATTTCACATTTATTAATTGATTAATTTTTAACTTGTAACAACTATATATGTATATATACATGTGTATATATATTGCAATTTTTAAAACAATTTCAATTGTAAAAAATCAATGTTACTTTAACAATTTAAAATATATATATATATATATATATTATATATATATATATATATATATATATATATATATATATATATTACAGTCAATCTTCATTCTCCCATCTTTAATTATGTCCATCTTCATTTGCATCATCATATTTATAAATATTTTTATAAACATTCATACTTATTTATAAGACATAAAATTTGGAGAATTATTAAACATTTAATTATATAAATCGATTTTCTTGATTTAATAAGCATAGTTGATTTAATATTAGCCACGAAATATAATTATCATTGTTCTTATTATTAACAACAAAATAAAATAATTTGATAAAAGTGTAGCGATAAAATATTTTAATTTTGTTGCAAATATTAATTCCAAGAAATTAGCCACAAAAAATATATTTCATCGCAAAATAATTATAGAGACTAAATATAATTTTCATTGTTGTCTAAATTATTAACAACAAAACAAAAGAATTTGTTGCTAGTTTAGCGATGAAATATTTTTATTTCATCGCAAAAAGTAATTTCAATAAATTAGCCACAAAAAATTATATTTCATCGCAAAATATTAGCGACAAAATATAATTTTCATGGTTGTTCTGATTATTAACAACAAAATGCACTAATACGTTGCTAGTATAGCGATGAAATATTTTAATTTCATCGAAAAAATTAATTTCAATAAATTAGCAACAAAAAATTCTATTTCATCGTAAAATATTAGTGACGAAATATAATTTTTGTTGTTGTTCTGATTATTAACAACAAAATGAAGTAATTTGTTGCTAATATAGCAATGAAATATATAACTTTTGTTGCAAAAATTAATTTCAAGAAATTAGCCACAAAATTTTCAATTTCATCGCAAAATATTAGCAAGAAAATATAATTGTCATTGTTGCTCTGATTATTAACAACAAAATGAAGCAATTTGCTGCTAATATAGCGATGAAATATATAAATTTTGTTGCAAAAATTAATTTCAAAAAATTAGCCACGAATATTTCTATTTCATCGCAAAATATTAGCAACGAAATATAATTTTCATAGTTTTTCTGAATATTAACAACAAAATGAAGCAAATTGTTTCTAATATAGCGATGAAATATATAAATTTTGTTGTAAAAAATAATTTCAAGAAATTAGCCACGAAAATTTCTATTTCATCGTAAAATATTAGCTAGTGACGAAATATAATTTTCATTGTTGTTTTGATTATTAACAACAAAATGAAACAATTTGTTGCTAATATAGCGATAAAATATATATATTTTGTTGCAAATATTAAATCTAATAATTTAGCAGCGAAGATTTATATTTCGTTGCTAAAAATTGATTTTAGCGATGAAATTTAGATTTGTCGCAAAATTTTCGTCGTTATTCCCCCCATTTCTTGTAGTGATTGCTATACTTGAAATTCGAGTTGACTAGGTCGAGCCTAAAATTTTAATATGTAGTTAAATTTGTTTTACTTACATACATGTTTTTCATTTGGTCATTTCTATTGATGAATCTGTGAATTGGTCTTGCTCTAATTGTTTCAGGTGAATGAACAGATCACTGAAGGCTAAAGAGCAAAAATCGATGTCCAATGTGTTGTAGCATCTACTTCACATATCTGCCTATAGAACAAATCTGTCAGCATTCAAGAGACTCAAAGCCCTGTGGGTGAGATGTGCTAAAGACAGAAAATAAAGGCTAGGAGTGCTACTGATGTCTGGGAAATTACTATGGGTTAATATTTGCTAATTCTCTACTCTGTTTTTCTTTTCAACTAATCTACTGTACTTTTCCTCTTGTGGGTATTTCTTGTGCCCTCGTGATTTAATAAAATTCTTACTCTTGACTGATCCAAAAAAAAAAAAAAAAAAGAGACTCAAAGCCCTGTTTCAGTTCTTGAAATATATTTAAGTGTTTTTTTAGGTTATGCAGAATTTTCATCATATTATTTTAGTAAATGTGATATGCAAAATAATTATTATATTTCAATTTAATTTTAGAAAATAGTTTGAATTATTTCTAATGTGATATGCAAAATTGTTATCATATTTCAATCGAATGCATTATGCATAACGTGATATGCAATATAATCATCATATTTTGAATTATGCATATCGTTATATGCAAAATAATCATCAGATTCTAATTAAATTGAAAGAAATTATTTTGAATTATGCATAAGTGATATGCAAAATAGTATCATATTTGAATCGAATGCATTATGCATATGCATAATTAGATGCATCTATTAAATAAATTTAAAAATCTAATTAATTAAAAAAAATTAAATTATAAAATATCTGTAATTAAAATTTACAATCTAATTAATTAAAAAAATTCAAATTATAAAATATTTGTAATTAATTCGAATTGACGTCTTTTTAGGAATTTTTAAATTATGGAAGCTTTTTTCAAGAATCTCTTAATCTATAATTATGGTAATTAGTTGACTCTGTAATTTGAATTAAAAATTTTGAATTGTGTCAAATTAGGAAAAGGGTAAATTTGTCTAAGATTTTTCATTTTGACTCTATTAGACAAGAATTTATGGTGTAGATTTTATTAGATAAAACTAGTAGTGAAATGGCCTTATTAGTTTATAACCCAAAAAAAATCTGGATTAATATTCTCGCGGGTATCCGGAAAAAAAATGGGCCCAAATCCAAAGCCCGCGAAATTAAGGTACCTGGGCCCAAATCCAAAGCCCGCGAAAAAGGAAACATTATTAAGCATATAAAACAAAATTAATAACAAACTATAGTTATGTTCTAGTGGTATAAGTTTACCCTCTTTTTAAAGAGGTTGTAGGCTCAATTCTCAATTAGGGCATTTTGCATTTTTTTTCTTTATTTTTCAATATTAAGGGCATTTTTTTTCTTTATTTTTCAATATTAACCCACTCCCTTATTTTTTTACACTTTTCTTTCTTTTTAAATTAATTTTCTTTCCTTTTTATTTTTTTTTTATTTTTTACTCTTACTCATTATTTTGCATACAAGTAACAAACAAAATACCAACACATTAATACACAATACACACAAAAATTAAGATAGTACACACATAATACTATGAGAGTATCACACATTTATGAATGTCAGTATGGGACAAAATACCAAAATAATAACACAAATTTGATGTGTATTGTTGTTTTATACATTAATATCACAAATTTTATGTAAATAGTATTACATCGTTACATTTAACAGTATTAACAGTATTACATTATTGTAATTGACAGTATTACAAAGTGAAAACCAAAATATTTATCACTGGATCATTATTCTCTTCTTCTCTAACCACGTTATACACTACTTTACCATAACCTCATTCTTCTTACACGTTTCTTGTCTCTTTTTTTAATCACTTGTGCACATTCTTTTAACAGTATCACACCTGAAAGCATACAATATTACAGAATAAGAAACATGGTATTATAAAACAAAAATATCTAAGCATTTGAGAATTCTACAATATCAACAATTTAGGGAAGCCATACTCTATTGTTTACAAAGTAATTCATCAACTTAACACAAATAAATGAAAATAATACTTGATGGAGTACTACATTATTCTACATCTCAACACACCTAGACAGTAACACATGAAATACTTAGTCAGTATCATACAAAAAACCAACTATTTTTATCAAATTGAATGTTTAAAAAATGAACTAATTAACTACTCAAGTTTTGAAGGACATTAAATCAAAACAAAAACAGTATTACAATTAAAACGTAACAATATTACAATTAAAACGTAACAGTATTACATGCAATTATACCTTTTTTTTAATTACGTCACCATCATTCTCTTCTTCTCTAACAACACTGTCCAGCAATTCATCATCCTCACCTCTTGACCTTATTTTTGTCTCTATTTGCTTCATATTTTTCCACAGTATAACATCTAAAGGCACACAGTGTTATATTATACACACAATAATATTATATTTTGCATATGATAGTATTACCAGTTATCCACCAATGTACTCTACTTCATGGTCAATTTACTTACAAGGTAAATTATCATCTGTAAATTATCATCACTGAGAAACAATTATCGTCCCCTTCCTTAATTTTAGTTAATACTGAAAGACTGTAATTGCAAAAAAAAAAAAAAAAAAAAGAGATTCGAAAATAAAGCTTCTTCAGTTCAGGTCTCCATAATTCTTCCGCACGGAATATTCTCAGAAGAACGAAAGTTGTGATTTGATCATCAGGCTAATCAGAAAATAAATTTTATGCAACAAAATAAGGGAAATTTCTCAGAAAATCAAATAAGATGAGATAAAAGATATCAAATGCAAAGCTATTCTGTTTAAAAGAAATGAAAACAGATTCTCTTCAGCCTAGGTCTCCAAATAGATTCAGCACAAAATTATTCTCAAGAGATAAAATGTCATTTATAAAAATCATCGTCAGAGAACAGAAACAAAAACAGCTTTTTGAATCAAACTCAAAATATAAAATACCTGAAGAAGAGTAGAAAATGTAAAATAGGAAATGAAAATATGGACGGATCGGCGCGGCGGATGGACTTATCGACGCGGCGGGAGGGCGGCGTCCGCGGCGGGCGGATGGAAGGATCGGCGCGGCGGGAGGGCGGCTTCGGCGGCGGGCGGGTGGACGGATCGGCGCGACGGGAGGACAGATTGGCGCGGCTAGAAATGTAGAAGGGGGATGGAGGGCGACGCCTCACTGTGTGTAAATCGCACACAGTGAGGGTGTGGGATTACAAAAGTAAATTTTGGTATTTAAACTTAAGGAATTTGCATAAAATTAAAATTTTAAGTTTGAGCGGGCCGGGTCGGAAAAATATATGGGCCAAATATAATAACCTAAATCATAAATTGGGTAATTTTCACATAAGCACACATAAAGTATTTGCACAAAAAATTTTGCGTTGTGGGAATTAACAATTTTAAAATAATATATATTTATAATCATTAATGTGATTCGATTGATAGACTAATATTGTTTAAGAACACGATTAAATATTATTTAAGTAAATAAGATTTTCTATTTTTCTGATTTTTTTTTTTATAAACAACTCTTCTTCAATTCATTGAAAGATCATGTGCTTGTGGAAGTTCAGCCACAAAATCAGGCGGATCATCCCAACCGTGAGAACAATGAGGTCTCCCAAATATTCAAGAATCCTTGTGTCAGTGAGAACAATGAGGTCTCCCAAATATTCAAGAATCCTTGTGTGATAGGATTTTGATTTATGGTACGGAACAACAAATATGTGTAAAATTCTTTGTTTTGAAATGGAGACCATTGAGAGGAGAGAGATTGTGTCAGGCTAATCCTTGTGTGATAGGATTTTGATCAGAATTACTGGATAAGCATAAGAAGAAACAAAAACATATACTCCTATAAAAGATGGTACGGAACAACAAAAATGTGTAAAATTCTTTGTTTGAAAATTTAAAGTTTTCTGAAAATGAATGTTAGAAAATGAAAGTAAGAAGGTTATTATATAGGAAATTATATAAAGATCTAATGGTTAAGATTAAATTGTTTAAATGGATGGATTAGATTACATTGAAAAGGAGATAAATGAGGTGGGGAGAAGATTTTTGAAATGGAGACCATTGAGAGGAGAGAGATTGTGTCAGGCGAATCATTATATGACACGTGGCAGACAAAAAGTTTATAAATATATATAACTAGTGCAAAACTCGCGTATTACGCGATATTGTAAAAAGAAAAATGATTACATAAAAAATGAAAAAAAATGTAAATCAGGAAAAAACTATCGGAAAGAGAGAGAAAGAAATAAAAGAATTTTAAAATTAGATGAGGTAACCGCAGTGTTGGAATTAATTAATTGAATAATCAGAATTAGAATTACCAACCTGTAATTCTCAATGCAGCGGAATATATCTTGAACCCGGTTGAATTCCACATACGTACTGTGATCCTCGTAGTCAGAACACGATCACATGAATTGATTCACGAACCGCTTCTTGTATCCACAATCTAAATGCCCTTCTGATTTGTATTTACGTGATGTGTACATAATACAGAAGAAATCTTTGTTTCTGTCTTCTGTCTTAAGAGTGAAAACTGGGAAGAGAACATTATTCTCTCTGCGTTAAGTTGTTAGGAAAATCCCGTTGGATTTTCTTATATATACAGGAGGTTATCCATAACTGCTCCTACATTTATCCACTTCCATGTGTGGATTAAATAAATAAATAATTAATATTAATTAATTTTATTTATTAGCTTTCATCTCCCACTCACACATGAAGTTTGAGTCTTATACTCACTTCACATCATTGTACCATCACATTACAACTTTTCATACAAGCAAATAAATCGTGTGACCCTCGAGAATATGAGTTTTCACGTTATACACTTGTTAAGGATATACAACAACTCAACCAGTTTTATATGAAGATTTCAAAACTCGTTATACCCCAGAACTCTTTTAATTTAACATCAGTTGACATATCTCTTTCAATCCCTTGAACATAAGAGCATATTCAACCTTTTATCAAATCTATGTATTCATAATCAAGTTCCGAACTTGATTGACCCGTCAATGAATCACAATAGAACATGTTAATAAAGACGTCCTTCCTTTTACACTAATATCTCCAGACTCCCACTATAGCTGCTTTCCTAGACATGCACCGCATTGCCATATAACTTATAGATATTGGTAACATGCTAAAGTAGCAACACTACAATGAAGACTTAAGAATACAGTAAAAAGTCTTAAGGGTATTTGTTAGAGGATTTCTTAACCCTCAAGGCCTCATACAATGAGAAAATAGGGATATCTTTCTCATTTCCTTATGGTCATCTTAGCACATGTGGTATGAAACACATGTCACGATATCTTAACTTCCCAAAATGGAAGCATATGTCATTCTTTTATTTGACATCGTGTAAATCACAGTTCAAGTGTATTCTCGACACTTAACTTGAATTTTCTCCCACTATTGTCCAGAAAATCTGTTGATTTAGCTTCGTAACAAGTTAAATAGATTTGTGGTAAGATCTATTACGATTATTCCTAAATAATCTCATCTCTGCACATTCCTCGATGTCAGAGGCGATTGCTCGTATGAGAGAGTCAATCTTTACTTGTCGACATACTATTATATGAAACATCATATAATTTACAATACATAAATGTTCAACAACATTAACAACTACAAAGCACTATGTTCAAATCCACACAAACCCAAAACCTTAGATGTCAAAACATCTCTCAGGAATATGTTTGACAACAGGATCTGCAAACATCAAGTGAGTAGTCATGCATTTAAGAATCACCTTTTCTTCTTTTAAAGTTTCCACAAAGTCAAAACTTTGTATCTCATTTGTTTGGTTTTTCATGAAACTCTGAATCTCGAGTGTAAGCTTTAACTACTTTGATTACTACAATGAATCACTACAACTCCCACTGAAGTGTTTGATTCTATAGTAAATCCACACAACTCCCACTGGAGTGTGAATCATTACAACACCCAATGTAGTGTAAATCGTTACAACTCTCCCTTTAGAGTGTTTGATTCCACAGTGAATCGTTACAGGTTCCACTAGAGTGTTTGATTCAACAATAAATCGGTATAAACTCCCACTAGAGTGTTTGATTCAATAATGAATCGGTACAACTCCCACTAGAGTGTTTGATTCCACAATGAATTGCTACAACTCCCACTAGAGCGTTTAATTCTACAATGAATCGTTACAACTCCTAATGGAACTGCTTACTTTTTTCTAAAGTTTCAATAAATTTCTTACCCAAACTATTCCTCGTACTTACAGATGCACTTGCCACAAACTCTACTTGCACAGTGGATAGTACATGTCTATATAAGGTTCAAATTAATCTGTAGTACATTTCTAATATCTTACAATACCCTTACACTGTCACCAGTGTCAATACTGAATTGAATTGATATCTGTTGGTCCCAAGTTGAGTAAATAATATTGAGTAAGCTAGTGAAAATGTCTAGAGGGGGTGAATAGACTTTTCAAAAATCTTTCAATATATCAGAATACGTAATGCGGAATTAATCAAAGTAATAATGAGCCCAATCAAATTTATACTCAACTTATATTCGAAATTCGAACTTCTGTATGAACACTCTACTTGTCTTGTTCAGATATGCAATTAATCAATTAAAGTAATTAATCAAACAGTAAAGTAAATCAATACACAACAATTTTATAGTGGTTCGACAACTTGTCTACATCCACTCTCACAACTCCAGTCGTGAAATTCATTAACTCTTCCAATCGAGTAGTCTTGTGATTTTAAGTCCCAAGATATAAGACTTCGATCTTATCGATAACACTTCCAAGTGCTTCTTCGATCTAACAACTAGCTAAATACAAGTAACTAGCGAATTGAAACAAAAATGTAAAAGTAAAACTTCTCTAAGTCCAGTAGCAGCCTCCTTCGATTTCTTCACTTGTCTTCTGGCTTGAACTTTCTGAACTTCAACTCTGAGAGGGTGTTTTCTTTTAATATATCGTATGAAAGCTTCAATTATCTTTGTAACAGTAGTCTTCAAATGTAGAATACCATGGGGTATTTATAAGCTTCAACTTCAAGAACTTTCTGTTATGTAACTAACTTTTCTTGAAAACTAACTTCTAACTTCTTCTTCTTATCCTTTCACGCGTTTCTTCAGTTAATTAGTTATTCTTTAACTAACTCTTCAATCCTTATCTTCAATACGTGTTTCCGTAACTAACTCCTGTCTTCTTGTCTTTGCTTGTCGCGCACCTGTCTTGTCTCCAGCTTGACTTGTCTTGCGCAGATCTTCAACAGTAGACTTCATCATAGAACTAATCTAGTCCTATCATCTAAACTTAACAAAACTATTACATTACTTTAAGCTTTATAATATAGCTTAGTCACCTTAAAAACTATACAACGAATAGAAACGAAATATGAGCTTCTATACACCTTGAATAGCTCAGTACAACATCTAACAATTATACAAAGTATATACATGCTATAAGTATTTATTTATGAAACCATTATTCTTTCTTTTCAAAACAATACTTGACTTATAAACTAGCACTTGTCTTGTGAACTAGTACTTGTCTTGTGAACTCTACTGATCTGTACAAGATGACTTCTCTTAACTAGACTAGATCAGTCAACACTTAGAAAAATATTCAAGTCTACTTTTTGGCTTATCAAAACTAATCTTTTCTTTTCATCATTTAGGACTTGTCTTAGGATTCATATCCCAACAATTTCCCCCTTTTTTATGAAGCCAAAACTACTTGAATCTTTTCATAATAGTAGACTAGTTAAGTAGTTATCTTGTCTTTAATATCAAATAGTACTTATCTTTCATTCAGTCATATAAGAACAGTAGATTACACATACTGAATCAAAAATCAAAAGTACCAGAGTAAAAAAAACTAATCTGAAAGTGTACCTCCTTCTGGATTTGGAACACAGAATGCATCTAGAAGTCTCTTGTGTATCACCGAAACATGATCTTCAGTTTCTATCTTCTCCTTGTCTAGTAGCTCCTCTTCAAATTTCTTAATCTGATTAAAGTCGATCCTCTTACCTGAACTCAGCATCGGAGTAGTCCATTTTGGAAAGATAGGGACTAGAATGTTAAAATTCACAGCAGCAGCTATCCTCATAATCAAATTCCATAGCTTCCTATCTTGAGCTTCCATGAACTTGTCAAAGATAGAATTAAGTTCTTCAGAGCTTTCTGAATCTCCATACTTACGAACTATCCAGTGATCTAACTCCCATTGCAACTTGACTTTGAACCAGTCTTCACGGTGTTCATTGTCAATGAAGTTGTCAATGAATGCATCTTCAACTAGATCTGGATTTGGCTTCAACTTCTGCAATCTTCGAATATGTTTTCCAATTTTCTCCTTACTAGCATAGTGAGATTCATCATCAGTCTTCTCAACTAGCTTTTGCTTCTTCACGATTGTAGTTGTTTCTTCTTCTGGTTCTTCAATTACCAGCTTTCTTTTCACTTGAATTGACTGAACATCTTCTTTAGGTAAAGCAATACTTTTGCCTTTTGCTTGTCTCTTCTGCTCTTCTGCTTCTAGATCAGCTTTCTTTACTAGCCTTCCTCTCTTGGGCCTTCGTAATTCTTCTATAGCAGTAGCAGCAGCTTTCATCTCTGGTTCAGCACTTGACTTTTTTTCAACTCTACTTGTCTCTTCCCCCTTTTTGGCTTCATCAGTCGCCTTGAGAGTGAAAAGAGAAGTAAAGAGAGTCATTTCTTTTTTTACAGCTTCTTTCATTGCTTCAGCAGCTAACTCAATTTGCCTTTGATGCGTCTTATCGCGACTTATCTTGTCAAGACGATCTAAAACCAGCTCCAATTTCTTTGAATTAATGACCAATTCGTCCTTGAAATGAGTAGCTGTCTGTCTGAGCAGCCTGTTCTGGTCAGTTAACTCATTAAGAATAGCTCGAGAACGCACCAACTGGTCTTGTGTTTCTCGTCTCTGCTCATCAGCAATCTCTATCTTTACTCTGTAGAGTCTCTCCATCTTGCTTGACTCTTCAGCTAAAGATCTAGCAAAAGAAATAGATCTCTTCTCCGAGAAATCAACTTGCCTTTTCAAGAACTCTTCGATCTGAGCAAACATCTCTTCTCTAAAAGACGAGTCCATCTTGTTGACTTCACTAACTATTAACTCTCTTGAGTTGTCAACAAGTGACTGATTTTGTTCAACTAGCACATCCTTTAGCTTCGAGTTTAAGAACTCATCTATGGCAGTTTGAACAACACTTTTCAAATCCGTCTTCAGCTCTTCTAGAAATCCTTCAGGAAAAACTTGAGTAGAAGACTAGTTTCTAAGAGACTCATCATCAATCTTGATATTGATCTCATCTTCATCAAATATGAATGCCTTAACGAACTCATCATCTTCTTGAGCGAATAAGATCGAGTTGTCTTCTTCTTTAGCACTTTCAGCAGCCTCTTCAAGACGATCAGTTTGAACAACAACATCAATTAACTCCGCTGTCAACTCTTCTTCCAGTAGATCAGTCTGAATACCAACATCAATCTTGAATTCGGAACACAACACCTCATCTGGAATGTTGAGCATTCTCTTCACAAGAGCAGTGAGGGCATGAGCAGGAGACAATTCTGAATGATCTTGAACTCCACTGTTCTCTTTTTGCTCCATCTCCCAATCCATGAAATTGGAGATTCCTCCCATTCCTAAGATGACTTCAAACAGGTAGTCTGTTGGGGACTTCTTTAATGCAACCCACGTGCAAATCCTAAGAAGTTTTTCATATTGCTCTGTTGAAGTGTCTATCTCAATAGACGAGAGCTTCTTTTTCAGATTGTTGCTCACCTTAGCACGAATTCTCTTCTCCCTTAAGCACATCGGATAATAAACAAGGGATTCGAATCTAGTTTCGGAAGGGTTCTGAGCAAGTGGGGTCCTTGTCTCAGTTGTTGCAGTGGCAACTAGTGGAGTTTCCGAAATAGATGGGTTGATGGGCTCAACATATTCTGTTGTGGTAGAGGGAATTTGGGTTGTGGTTTTTGTGGGCTTTGATGTGGCTAGGTTTGGTGTGACAACTGTAGGAGTATCAGTTGTGTCAAATATAGTAGTGTCTTGGGTTATGTTGGCTCTCAGTGGTTGTACTGCCAACACCGAAGAGGATTTGGGAATAGGCTTGGCACGAGATCGGAGTGACCTTGCCTTGGTTTTAACAGGAAGAGATAGGGGAATTGACAAAGTTCGAGAAGAACTACCAACCTTTTCTTCAGTCGACTTGTCTGGTGAAGGACTCGACTCTACTTGCACCAGTCGATAAACATGCAATTCTTCCTCTTTTTCCTTAGACTCCTTGTCTGATTGAGTTTCCTCAGAATCCTTTGCAGCTTCAAACATAGCTTCTTCCGGCACATACTGAACTAGTCTTCCACTAGTTCCAGCTTCAGCCACTTCTTCAGATTTTTCAGCATCCAACTCGTCTTCTTCAGAACTAGTCGAGGCAGCATCATACATAGCATCGTCAGGATTGATCTTGACTTGTCTGGGGGCAGCAGCTCTACCAGCAGCTTGCTTCGCAAGAGCCTCCTTTTTTAGATAATGCTTCAGTGGGTGAAACGGCTTGCCCTTACTCCAGCTCGTCTTGTTTGGAAGTAAGATCGGTAGCAAAATGCTAAGTTTGTTGCCAAAACTTACTGTAGCAGATACGACCCAGTTGACTGTACTGGTGTCAACTTGCACGTTCTTCTTGAAATGCATCAATCTATCCAAGAAGGGCTTAGTCCAGTTCCCTTCAGTGATGCCATCATGGATTACGGCCATCACTCTTACTTTTTGAAGTGTCACAGAGTCAAAACTCCCAGTGACTCCAAGCAACATCTTTGAGGAAATATCCAACAAAGTTTTGAATTTGTCGAGCAATTGATTCTTCTTGACAGCTGGAATCTTTCCATCTCGATTCATCTTGAGTTTCTTTCCACAAAAGATACTCAGATACTTCAGCTCTTGACCTTCAGCATACCTTTCAATGTCAATTGATCCGGACGGCAGCTTCAATGCTTCAGTTATGATCTCTCGAGTAATTTCTACTCGTCTTCTTCCAACAAAGGCTTCAATGGAATCGCCTTGTCTCGTAGCTGTGGCATAAAATTCAAGAGCTTCCTCTTCTAGAACCACTTCTGGAAATGCTTCCAAATACGGTTTTAAACCACATCTCCAACACTTCATGAGGATCTCTTTGTTGTCGTCAATGTGGTTTCCTTTGAAAAACACAGATCCTTCCACATGCACTTTACCCTCTATAATATACTTCCCTAAATCAAACCTTGCCTGCATGTTAGTGCGAGCATCGAATATAGAGACGATTGACATAATGAAGGAGTTATGAAAATCGAGCGGTTTTGAGAGTGTTTAAAGCTTTGAGAAGTTATGAAAATCGAGAGGTTATGAAAATGTGAGAGGTTGAAGAAAGAACAGTTTGGGTTTTGTTAAACCTTGAGTTTTGAATCAATGGTTGAGATCGAAAGATTTGATCCAATGGACAGATATTAAAGTCCTTTGAAATTCAGTTTACGGAATCGAGAATATTACATGATTTGATATTGTAAAATTTTGGAATCCGCCTTTCCTATTGGTTAAGGCAGAGGAGTGTACTCATCTGACCTAGGATAGTAGGATTTGGCGCGAACTGGGTGTATACACCTCATTAAAATGGGAGTGTATAAATCCAATTCTAGGGTTTTCCAATTTTCACATTATCGAATTACTATAATACCCTTAATTCGAATTGATTAAACACTTAGAGTATTTGAATCATAAGAACACTTATCTTGTCTGTTCGAGTCTATCCAGAACAGACGAGTAGAATAATGCGCACCAGACGAGTTCCCCCTTCGACTGTGCTTGTCTATTCTGAATGTCGAACGTCTTTTCGTACCTGTCTTATCTTGTGCAACACATAAGATAAGATACATATAGTAGAGTAATATAATTAATTTGAATATCAGTCTAGTATAGTAATCAAGGTTTCGAACAAGATGACTTTTAACACACTTAAGAGTCAACATAAGGATATTTAAGAAATCATAGATTCCTCCTTAAATGGTTATTCCCTTAGTATTACCCTCAGCTTTACCAGCTTCCTCATCGGGTTGTTTGGTCATCTTGTCTGACCTTGTTTACCTGTCTGTTAAGCGAATAGACGAGTGATCTGCTTTTTATGTTAACTTGTCTGTTGCTCCTTTCTTCTTAGTGATGTACCTGCCTGGTTAGTACATTGCTACATACTAGTAGGGTCTAGATCAATTAGTCCTAGACTAATGCATAATTCACGAAATCTAGCCTCAGGTAATGGTTTTGTAAAAATATCAGCTCTTTGAAACTCAGTGTGAATCTTTTCCATGTGAATGTCCTTCTTTTCTACATGATCACGGATGAAATGATGTTTCACATCAACATGCTTACATCGTGTGTGCAAAACAGGATTTTGTGTAATGGCAATAGCACTGTTACTGTCACAGAATATGGGAACATTTGATTCACAGATATTATAATCTCTAAGCTGTTGAATAAGCCACAATAATTGACTACAACAACTACCAGCAGCCATGTACTCGGCTTCTGTAGTAGAGGTAGCAACACTTGTCTGCTTTTTCGAAAACCATGAAATGAGTTTTGTGCCTAAGAATTGACAAGAACCAGATGTAGATTTCCTATCTATTCTACAACCACCAAAATCAGAATCAAAGTAGCCACTTAGGGACAAATCATCATTTGAGGGATACCATATACCACGATTGATGGTTCCTTTCAAATATTTCAGAATCCTTTTAGTGGTTTCCATATGACTCTCTTTTGGATTAGCTTGAAATCGAGCACATACGCCAACAGAAAATGCAATGTCTGGTCTACTAGCAGTCAAGTACAATAATGAACCAATAAGACCACGGTAATGAGTTTGATCAGCACACTTACCATTCTCGTCTGGATCCATTCTGTAAGTAGGTTGCATAGGAACTCCAGAAGATTTACAAGTCTTAATACCATACTTGTCTAGTAGGTTACGAGTATACTTTGCTTGATTTATGAAAATCCCATCAGGGGTTTGTTTTACTTGAAGTCCAAGAAAATAAGTCATCTCTCCCATCATTGACATTTCAAACTTACTTTGCATGAGTGTTGAAAAACTTTCACTCAGCTTTTTGTTAGGTGATCCGAAAATGATATCATCCACGTAAATTTGAACAAGTAGGATGTCCTTACCTTCTTGTCTTCTGAACAAGGTTCTATCGACCTTGCCTTTAGTAAAACCATTTTCTAATAGAAATTGAGAAAGAGTATCGTACCATGCTCTGGGAGCTTGCTTTAATCCATATAAGGCTTTCTTTAATTTGTACACTTGATTGCCTTTTACTTCGAAACCTGGAGGTTGTTCAACATATACTTCTTCCACAAGAATACCGTTAAGAAATGCACTTTTAACATCCATTTGATATACAGTAAACTTCATATAAGCAGCATATGCAAGAAACAATCTTATGGCTTCTAGTCTAGCAACGGGTGCATAAGTTTCATCATAATCTATGCCTTCAGCTTGAGAATAGTCTTGAGCAACTAGTCTAGCCTTATTTCGAACAACTACATCATTCTCATCTTTCTTATTCTTGAAAATCCATCGTGTGCCAACTACATTATGACGTTTAGGTCTATCGACAAGTTCCCAGACGTCGTTTCGAACAAACTGATTCAACTCGTCTTGCATAGCAATGATCCAATTACTATCAGCCAATGCCTCATTAATGGTTTTAGGCTCGATAGATGAGAGGAAACAACACCAGCAAAACAAAGATGGACTAGGTTGTTCTTGCGACTCAAAGAGTTGTCGTCTAGTTTTTACACCAACAGTAGAGTCACCAATGATATTTTCAGTATTATGAGCAGATTTCCATGTTTTTCTAGTCTTAGCATGCATACTATCATCACCTAGATCAATTATAGCATCATGCATTTCAATATCATTTACATCAGAAGATTTAATAGGAGTAGACGAGTCGACTAGCTCAGGCATGTCAACTGGTCTAGCAGATTTACCTTGAGCACTTACCTTTTCCTTTTCGTTAGACTCGAGAGCTTTCATGAACGGGTTATAGGCTTGCACAGATTCATAAACTTCTGATTCTTGGTCAGTTTGGATCGATAGATCAGTTACCTTCTTACTGATCTGGTCGGCAAACGAGTGTTGTAGTGATTCATCGAAAACTACATGTGGTGTTTCTTCCACACATAAGGTAGAGTAGTTGAATACTCTGAATGCTTTGCTAGTCGAGGAGTATCCTAAGAATATCCCCTCGTCTGCTTTAGCATCGAATGCATTCAACTTGTTTTTCCCATTGTTACGGATAAAACACTTACAGCCAAATATATGAAAATATGAAACTCTGGGTTTTCGACCTTTCCATACCTCATAGGGCGTCTTACCTAGTGCTTTATTGATAGCACTTCTGTTTTGGGAATGGCATGCAGTATTGATTGCTTCTGCCCAAAACTTCTGAGGAGTATTATACTCTGTCAGCATGGTCCTGCAGGCCTCCTTAAGGGTTCTGTTCCTCCGTTCTGCTACTCCATTTTGTTGTGGTGTCCTTGCTGCACTAGCAAGGTGCTGGATGCCACGCTTAGAACAAAATTCTTTAATATAGCAGTTAATGAATTAAGTACCCTTGTCACTACGGATCTTGACAATGGACTGATTCTTCTCAACTTGTATCTTCTTCAACAGATCAGGTAGGAGTGTTTGTGTATCACTCTTCTTGTGTAAGAAGACTACCCAAGTGAACTTAGAATAGTCGTCTACCACAACAAGTGTGTACCTTCTACCGTTCAAAGTTGGAGGAGTAATTGGGCCATGTAAGTCCATATGTAGAAGTTTAAGAACTCTACTTGTTGAGAGGGTTGGAATAGATTTAAAGGAACCCTTTACCTGTTTACCTTTCTGACAGGCGTCGCATACATGTGATTTGAAATAGATTTCATTGGGTACACCTTCAACAAGGTAATCTCTTGCAATCTTATTAATCACCTTAAAGTTCATGTGACAAAGGCGTCTATGCCAAAGCCAACTGGTCTCTTTGGGTGTCTTAGTAAGAAGACAAGTGTCCCGCGGACAACTATTCCAATTCACAATGTACACACTGCCTTGTCTTATGCCGACAAGTAGTACGGTATAAGTCCTCTTGTCTATGATTTCGCACTTTTGACTTTTGAACTGCACTTTGTAACCTCGATCACAAAACTGTGAAACAGATAGTAGATTATATTTCAAACCTTCTACGTATGATACATCTTGTATCTCTACGTCGCCATTTCGGATATAGCCAAAGCCTTTTGTGATGGCTGTAGAGCTATCACCGAATATAACCTTTGGTCCTTCTTGCTCATAGTAGCTTGATAGAAGTGTCTTCGTACCAGTCATGTGGTGCGAACAACCACTGTCTATGTACCATGTTTCTCCTACTGAGCCACCCTTCTTGTATAGATCGAGTCGACCCTGCATTAGATGATATTCCATAATTTAGGTACCCTCCTTGTCTATTGGGGTCCTGGGGGGTTAGTCGAGTTCAATGGAATCCAAATATACATTGGAGCCTGAACAAGTTTGATCTTCTAAGCTTTCGGCCATATTTGTTGCAAAATAAGACCCTGTTGTCCTTGTCTGGCCTATCAGTAGTTCTTGGGTCTACTCGTCTGAGGTAGCCTTTTGACTTAACCTCTACTTGAGTAGGCACCGGCATGTGATAGTCAGAGTAGGGCTTGTATGCATTGGGGCCATACGCTTTATAGACATGTTTAGGTCTTTCTTCTCCTTCGATATCATACGATTCAGGCGGAGGATATAAGACGGGTTGAATACGATGCTTGGGGCCCACATTCCTAGGCCTAGATGAGTAGAGCTGAGACTGCCTTATGAAAGGAGGTCTAGGCTCTTTCCATCTAGTCTGTACTTGTCTAGTACTCGTCTCCTCAGGATACCAATCCTCGTATCTGACCTGGTTTGGTCGTCCACGATTAGAGGTCCTTTTTCGACTTGTCTTAGACTGAACAGGTCTGTTGTTAACATTCTTTTTACCACCTTTGGTAATCGGAGTGTTAGCACCAGTCTGCTTGAGTGCAGTGCCTTGGAATGTTGTTCCAGTATCGTATTCCATTGGTCTTTTGCCTTTATCATGTGTCAACGAGCTTGAACCAACATCAATAGGGTTCTCAATGACTTGAGTAGGTGAGTCAAGTGATTCAGCACCCAACCCTGTCTTGTCATTTGGAGCCCTATACCTATCTGACAATTTTTGATTAGTCATTGAAGATTTAATCAAGTCAGTAAGTTTAAGGTCCAAATTTATGACCTCAGTCTCTAAGAACTTATTGCGTTCTTCAAGCTTATTGCACTTGCTTTTTAAAACATTGAATTCATGTTTCTCAGTAGCATGTGTCTTAAGTAGGTCTTGATACAACTTGTCTGTCAATGCACACTTATCTTTGAGTTGTCTCAACTCTTCTTGCAAGCGTTCATTTATGACTGTTATATTAGGATCTACTTTAGACTGAGCTTCCTTAAGATCAATGATTTCTTGTTTTAAAATGATATTTTCATCACTGACTTCCATGAATGCCTTATTAACGAGTAGGAGGTCTTCTTCAGTCACACCAGTAGAGTGATGAAGACTACTCCCTACACCACTATCGGCTGTATCACTTTCATCAGAATCTGATTCATCACATGATTGAAATGAGGTTGCAGATGATACCTCTTGCTCAATTTTAGCCATGCAGCAGAGTCCATCATCTACTATGAATGCTTCATCATGATCAGACGGGTAGCTAGACGAAGACGATGGTAACTCATCTGAGTCCGTTTCAGAGTCATTATTAGCCATCATTGCCTTCTTACCCCTGTTGTATCTTCTTTCCCTTCTTGCCTTGCGTTCTTCACGATCATCAGTGCTCAGGTCTGGACATTCGTAAATGTAGTGACCTGGTTTCTCACAGTTATAGCATACAGGATCGTTAGTAGACTTTTTAATAGGAGATTTATCCCTGCGCTTATCACGTCTATCAGAACGCTAAATCTTTCTATCATCACACTCTCTATCTCGTCTGTTACTTTTCGAGACTTCGTCTCTCCTTTCGGACGAGTTTCGGTCTCGTCTGGTCTCAGACGAGTTCTTAGAAGTAGAGCCTCTATAGTCTTTATAGAACTTCTTATATCTACCATAGCGCTTGTTTAGTCTGTCAAACTTCCTAACCATAAGGTTCATTTGATCTTTCAGACTTAGATCAGATTTGTCTAACTCGTCTCTTATGCTAGCAGGCTTGGACCTGTCTACTCTAGAGCTCTTAGACGTAGTAGACTTAAAGGAAACATTCTTTGACACGGCTTTCTCCCTATCACTACTGGCAATTGGTTCTTCCTCATCTAATTCGAACTAATGCGTAGGGGTGGGCATAAAATTGAAAAAACCAAAAAACTGAACCGAACCGACGATTTTCGGTTTATTTGGTTCGGTTTATTCGGTTGTTCGGTTCGGTTCGGTTTATTCGGTTGATTTTTTTTAAAATTTCGATTTGTTCGGTTCGGTTCGGTTTATATTTTCCAAAAACCGAATAAACCGAACCAACCGAATTATAAATAAAAATAAATAAAATTAATTAATTAATAAATATATATATATATATTAAGATTTTTCCAAAAACCTTAGATCTAATACTCTATTTCTTTTTCATTCGTTTTTAATTTTCCATCTTCTCTCCTTCAATTTCTTCTACAGCAAAAATGGCAAAATAAATTTGGTGAGGGAGTGAGGGATAAAGAATGGGTTATATATAACCTGTAATCATTGTATATTAATTATATTTCCAGATTTTTTATAGGTTATGTGGAATTTGTTTGATTATGTATTTGTTTATGTGTGATTTGAAATGAGATTATGTTATGGGGATTTGAATTTAATTTTAATTTGATTTTATGCAGTATGCACTGTGCATAATTGAACTTTTAAAATTGTTAACTTGTTTTCATTAAAAAAAAAAATTATGCAGGAAAATTCGGTTTAAACTGAACCGAACCGAACAAACCGAATTGTAATTCGGTTCGGTTTTACAAAAAGTTCGATTCGGTTCATCTTTTAAAAAATTCGGTTATTTCGGTTCGGTTGAAAAAAGTCCAAAACCGAACCGAACCAACCGAATGCCCACCCCTACTCATGCGCCTTAAGAGTCTGGAACATGGTTTCTGAGGGCCACGAATCAATATCTTGTGTGGATTTAATGATCATCTTGACCATTTTCCATCTTTCATCCAAAGACTTCAAGATTCTCAGGTTAATCTCTCTTTCAGTATAAGTCTTTCCTAGTACTTCAAGATCATTCATGATTTTAGTAAATCGAGTATCCAATTCATCAATGGATTCACCTGGCTTCATCTTAAATGTTTCAAACCTTTGGACAGCTGTGGACAGTTTGCTTTCTTTGATCAGCGTAGTGCCTTCACAAAGAACAGCTAGTTTGTCCCACATTTGCTTGGCAGTCTTACATTTTAACACTTTACCAAGATACTCGTTTGGCAAGGTGTGTAAAATATAATTCTTAGCAAGACTATCCAAATTGTTTTGACGCATTTCTTCAGAAGTCAATTCTGACCTTGGTTTAACAATCAGCTCTCCAACTTCTTTAGTTGGGTCCAGTGTAGCAGTATTTTTTATCATGGTAACGACTGGTCCTTCTTTGATCACAGATACCATCAAATCACGAGTTGAGCTGAAAATGGCTTCCATCCTCAACTTCCAGTAGTCGTAGTCCTGAACAGAGAACTTGGAAAGTTTGTTAGCACTTATTTCAAGAGACATGTTTTAGCATTTTGATTAGATAGGATAATAGCAAGAAATCAAGATACAGATATATCAAGAAAATGTAGTATGAATCAGAACAAACACAAACCAAGACTTCGCCCAAAGTCTTTAAATGTTATCAAGAAACAGCCGTTCGAAAACTACTGCTCTGATACCACTTGTTGGTCCCAAGTTGAGTAAATAATATTGAGTAAGCTAGTGAAAATGTCTAGAGGGGGGTGAATAGACTTTTCAAAAATATTTCAATATATCAGAATACGTAATGCGGAATTAATCAAAGTAATAATGAGCCCAATCAAATTTATACTCAACTTATATTCGAAATTCGAACTTCTGTATGAACACTCTACTTGTCTTGTTCAGATATGCAATTAATCAATTAAAGTAATTAATCAAACAGTAAAGTAAATCAACACACAACAATTTTATAGTGGTTCGACAACTTGTCTACATCCACTCTCACAACTCCAGTCGTGAAATTCATTAACTCTTCCAATCGAGTAGTCTTGTGATTTTAAGTCCCAAGATATAAGACTTCGATCTTATCGATAACACTTCCAAGTGCTTCTTCGATCTAACAACTAGCTAAATACAAGTAACTAGCGAATTGAAACAAAAATGTAAAAGTAAAACTTCTCTAAGTCCAGTAGCAGCCTCCTTCGATTTCTTCACTTGTCTTCTGGCTTGAACTTTCTGAACTTCAACTCTGAGAGGGTGTTTTCTTTTAATATCTCTTATGAAAGCTTCAATTCTCTTTGTAATAGTAGTCTTCAAATGTAGAATACCATGGGGTATTTATAAGCTTCAACTTCAAGAACTTTCTGTTATGTAACTAACTTTTCTTGAAAACTAACTTCTAACTTCTTCTTCTTATCCTTTCACGCGTTTCTTCAGTTAATTAGTTATTCCTTAACCAACTCTTCAATCCTTATTTTCAATACGTGTTTCCGTAACTAACTCCTGTCTTCTTGTCTTTGCTTGTCGCGCACCTGTCTTGTCTCCAACTCAACTTGTCTTGCGCAGATCTTCAATAGTAGACTTCATCATAGAACTAATCTAGTCATATCATCTAAACTTAACAAAACTATTACATTAATTTAAGCTTTATAATATAGCTTAGTCACCTTAAAAACTATACAACGAATAGAAACGAAATATGAGCTTCTATACACCTTGAATAGCTCAGTACAACATCTAACAATTATACAAAGTATATACATGCTATAAGTACTTATTTATGAAACCATTATTCTTTCTTTTCAAAACAATACTTGACTTATAAACTAGCACTTGTCTTGTGAACTAGTACTTGTCTTGTGAACTCTACTGATCTGTACAAGATGACTTCTCTTAACTAGACTAGATCAGTCAACACTTAGAAAAATATTCAAGTCTACTTTTTGGCTTATCAAAACTTATCTTTTCTTTTCATCATTTAGGACTTGTCTTAGGATTCATATCCCGACAATATCTACTAACCAAACCAACAGCTCATCATACATCTGGATGTTCACTCATCTTAGCATACATCAGACTTTCAATTACATTCGCATATAGTACTACTAACATTTCATCTTTGAGTCTTCGAGCACTCATAATAGTTTAATAACTCATCTTTTACAACAAGAGTATCAACAGGCTTTCATGCATCCATTTTGATTCTGTTCTAGAAGTCTCTTTATATGTCTCTCGAGAAAACCCAAGTAACTTCCTTGAACTATCTCTATGAATATTTTCACCAAACATACTCAATATCGTTTTCCAGCTAACATCGTATCAACATACATAGGATAGAATTACAAAACTGCTTAGGACCGTTTAACGTAAGCACAGTGGTCTTTGTCTATCATCACAAAGTTACATGAGACAATCATTCAATGAAGTCTCAAGTACCACTATCTTGAGGATTGTTTAAGTTCGTAAATCGATCTCATCAATCCACAAACATTATCCTCTTCTTTGAAGAATGAATCCCACATTTTTCAACATGTGGATTTCTCCTTCCATTCTCCACTGAGAAAACATAGTTTAAACGTCCATTATAATATAATTCTAAATCTAGCCAGAAGTAGACGAATCAAGATAAATTTCAAAATAGGTGAAAAAAGTTTGTATACCCACATCTGAGTATAATTATTTTCTACCAGGTGAACTTTTCTACCACACTATAGACCCATCAGTCTCTTTAATAATCTGAGAATCCATTTATTCTCAATTTCTTTGTGTCTCGATGAAAGATCGACAAGTTTCTAAACTTGATTTGACCTTATCGACTCTGTCGTTTCTTCCATTGCTTTCTTTCATTAGTCTCTTGTAGAATGAGCTAGAACCTCTGAAACGTTTGTAGGTTCTTTCTCATTCACTAAAACTTATCTTATTTTCTAAAGATACACCATTTTTTGTGATTGAAATAATCACTCTCTATCAGATCCAAGTGGGAGTGATTTACTTAATGTGATATTTGATAGAAAAATGGTATTATATGATTCTATCTCATGTCACACTTCCAACTCCTCGATCTTCGATCAACATGTATCGTTTAGATTTAGCACAATATCCTTATGAAGATACGTTTCTAAACCCCCAAAACCCAACTTTTCATACTGACTCGTAGAATCAAGTATATAAGTTGCGGATATTCAGATACAAAAAATTACTCAAGAACAGGTATTCCACTCGTTCAGAGTCCTAATGGAGTTGAAGTAAATATCCACGAATAACTTTATTCATAAAACATTGACAATTATTAACAACTCATCTCCCAAAGATGATAGTTAAAGTTTTGCCATCATGGATCTTATTATATCCAACAACGTGTACTCCTTCTTACAGTCACATCCTTGTGTAACAGTATTAAGTTTTGATAATTGTCGGATTATGTCATTTTCATTATACAATTCCTTGAACTATTGGATAAACATTCACGTTCTATAGGTTCTTAAAACCTTTAAAGTTGTGTCTTTTATTCTCAACCTCTATTAGGTAATGTCTAAAGCAATCCAAATGCCTAGACTTTGAGAAATTGTATGCACAAGTCCAACACGTGAAAAATTATCGATGTAGAAGTGAAAACAATCAGCTCCATGTTATTTGACATTTACAAAATCACATTTTATCCTAACGAAATATATGCAATGAAGAATTAACAATAATCAAATGGTTTTTCAGTCACTTATGAGCAAGACAATATCAACATGCTAAAAACTCAACTTATAAAGACGAACACCGTAGTCCTTCTTTCACAAGTCAGTTCTCCTAATCTTGCACAACATGACCTAATCTAGCATACCGAATTTCATCAATAACTCAAGCATTGTCAGAGGAACAAACCTTTAGTAACTATGAACTCGCTTCATAAAACTAGTTGTTGTTCTCATACAAACCATAATCATATAAATGTTTAGTACCATAATCTACATTGTTTATACTATTCACAACTATCTCTAAAAGAAATAATAAATCACATCTCAATCATAGAAGAACAGGTCTGGAGGTGAGATCCTGAGTGATCTTTAGAGCAAACTAGACATCATGCATTATGAAACATTGACCTTTGTCAATCTCAAGTTTTATAAGCTTGTAGACTTTAACTCGAGCTCGGTTTCCTACACAATTCAATCTCATCTGTCTTGGAATAGACGGAGATTTACAAATGCTCATATGTCTTTAGTCAATTGCCTGTCATTTCTGTGTCTATAATCCTCATTCATAAGATTCAGACGAAAATACAGTACTAAAAACATTTATACCACAATCAAATATCAGAACGAACTACCTTGTCCATCGTGGACTCAGGATATTAACGAGTATAATGACCACGCTTTTTACTTCTGTTGCATGTCATCTCACTCTTATCCATTTTCAGTTTATCATATTTTTATCCTTATTCTTCTTAGCATTAAGATTGATGTCTATATTTCTAATAGTGTGCCCAATCTTAGGCTACTAGCTATGTTTTTTCTCTCCAGTATCTCTTTTGTTTAGAACTAGATTCAGAAATGAGAACATTAGATGTAGACTTAATCAACTTCAAGTCACTCATCATATAACTCAATGTTTTGAGGTGTCTAAGTGAAAGTCTCAATACTTTCATCAAATATTTGTAATGACCCTCAAGTGTTCCCAATTTTCACGAAGTGATCGGATTCGATCCCGAATTTGATGTTTCTCAAAAAACTGAAGTATCACCATACTTCTCCTTCAAATATTCCCAAATATCATAGGCAGTACGATGTTGTTCACAATTATAAATCATGTCGTCAATGACCGAGTTTACCAGTATTACACAAGTTATGTGAATACCTTTCAATTATGATAAGTCTCTTGACCCTTAATAATCTGAGTCTTCATCCTAACTTCAGGATCATCCATAATATGGTTGATAGTATCCAATGAATTATGTTCTTCCAAGAACATTAAAAATTAATTATGACACCATGTGTCATTATTATCGCCTTTTGAGGTTTTATCTGATTAACTCAGCGATCATTGCGTTTGTCTGGTTTTTAATCGAAGTGATTCAATAAGTTAATGTTAATTTATGCATCATTATGTTCAATGTTAAGCTAACTGACATCTGAAAAATCTGATACAAAATTTGATATCGAAAAATAACTTAGAGCTATTAATCATCAATCTCACTAAGTATCCGCATTTAACAGGTTCAGCTCCAAAACATGAACAAAATTAGTTCTAGCATTTAATCCAAAAATTAGCTAAAACTCCCACTCAACAACATGAATCTGCATGCTTAAACATTTATCAACATAAACACAATAAAACACAATCATGTCATAAGTTAAAACAACCCAAAGTAGTCAAGGTAATCATAAAACTATTGAAAGTCTAATAAACCAACTACAATGGTTATTTCAGAAAGATCTTGCTTCAGCTACACTATCAGGCAGTTAACTTGAAGATTTCGGATAACCTTCAATGTATTTTATGCACTCTTATAATACTACTTTAGTACCAATATTATGAAAAATAATGGGAAAATTATAAATCATGGTTCTCCATGCGAATGTTGCCCCAACTTCTCAAGCTAAGAACGTCGGATCCCCGAAATCATTTGCAGCATGTAAACAAATCGTTTCAACGACTAGTTTACTAGTATCTTTTTACCCAATTTATGTCAACAATTTTCATAAAATTATCACTTTCCAATCTAGACATAATTCATCTCAGAAAACTACAATAAGTTCTCTTGGAATTGTCTTAGCTCGAGTTTTAACTCCAATTAAATCACGAGCGTTGCAATCGGAATATCCTTACGTGACAATAGAAGAGCGACAAACTATAAATCTCCATTAATCAACGTAAAGTTCCAAAAAAAAAATATAGTGACTTTTAGTCATGTAATTCTTAAAATCACGGAGCTTAACTCCATTATCTCGAATTTATTGAACATTAAATGTTCTTATTCTTTCAAGTCATACCCATAAAACGAGCAACCATTAAAACTAATTTAATGTTTACAAACTCGAACACATGAATTTCAAGCCCATAATTACGCAAAGAAATTTAATTCAATGCGTATATATAGCTAATTCACAAGTGAAATAAGTCCATACCAAGATTCTCATTCATATAGATAAATAAGTACTTAAACTTTTCTTTGTTCAAATACACCCATACTGTGAAAATTAAGAATCTACACAAAAAACGGAGTTCACAGGAATTTTCGGAACTAAAAACGGAGTTATAACGAGCCTAAACGAGCCAAAACAAGATTTTGAATGAGCGCACAACTACTAATTGCAGAATGGTCCCTAGAGAACATCTAATTCTCATTCAGCCACCCACAAAGTTTCTGAAACTTTTCAGAATTACCCCAGAAACATGAATTTTTTTAAAAATTCATAACTCACTCGTTTCTTGGCCAAAATTAACGAACTTTATATCAATAGAATCCTCATTCAACGTACTTTAACCCAGTATGAAGAACAAATCACGATTAATTATATACTGTTCGTAATATCCAGTCAAAGTTTCTATAAATTTCCAAAGACCGGTTTTTTTCTCCCAAACAGTAAGGCCGAAAAATCTGAAACTTTCCAGATATCATCTACACTATACTACGCATGTACAGTAAAAAATTCAGCCACTAATTCCACCGTTTGAAAAATCGAAAAATCTTAAAAAATGCAGATTCTCCATAATTGCAGTGCATAATTAACAAATATATTATGGACATGCTTACATACGAATAATTAAGGCATACGTACGAGAATCCAACACATTGGCTCTGATACCAATGTTGGAATTAATTAATTGAATAATCATAATTAGAATTACTAACCTGTAGTTCTCAATGCAGCGGAATATATCTTGGACCCGGTTGAATTCCACATACGTACTGTGATTCTCGTAGTCAGAACACGATCACATGAATTGATTCACAAACCGCTTCTTGTATCCACAATCTAAATGTCCTTCTGATTTGTATTTACGTGATGTGTACAGAATACAGAAGAAATCCCTGTTTCTTTCTGTCTTCTGTCTTAAGAGTGAAAACTGGGAAGAGAACATTATTCTCTCCGTGTTAAGTTGTTAGGAAAATCCCGTTGGACTTTCTTATATATATATAGGAGGTTATCCATAACTGCTCCTACATTTATCCACTTCCATGTGTGGATTAAATAAATAAATAATTAATATTAATTAATTATATTTATTAGCTTTCACGCAGAGAAGAAAACGGTTAAAAAAATAGAAAAAGAAAAAAAAAATAAGAAATTCTATAAAATTAGGAAAGTACTATCGGAAAGAGAGAGAAAGAATTACAAGAATTTTACGGTTAAAAAAATAGAAAAAGAAAAAAAAAAAGAAATTCTATAAAACTAGAAAAGTGGAAATGGAGAAGAATTGAGATGCCACGTATGAAAGAATAGATGCAGAATTAGTATATAAGTGTATATATATATAGGGCTGGCAAATCGTGCTATCGTGTCGTGTTTCGTGTCGACACGATAGTGACACGACACGATAAGGCCAAACACGAACACGACACGATAAGGATCTGTGTCGACACGACACGAACACGATAATTTTCGTGTCGACACGATAACAACACGATAATTTTCGTGTCGACGTGACACGACACGTAACACGATAACGACACGATAAGAAAATAAATTAATTTAAAATTGTATTAAATATATAAAAAATAATATATTTATATAAATATAAGAAATTATCGTGTCATTATCGTGTTATTATCAGATACGTGTCATTATCGTGTCGTGTCATATCAGGTAAATAACAGGTTAACGGGATGTTAACAGGTTAATGGGTTACCTGTTAATTTTATCGTGCTTAACGGGTTGACACGAACCCGACATGAAATTTTCGTGTCGTTATCAGGTCGACCCGATAACGACACGAACCCGATAAGGCCAAACACTAACCCGTAATTTTCGTGTCGGATTCGTATCGTGCTATCGTGTCGTGTCGAAAATTGTCACCCCTATATATATAGAATACTAGTGCAAGACACCCGCATATTATGCGGGATTGTGAAAAAAATATTATTATATATAATTAAATTTAATATAATATATATAAATTTTATGTGGTTTGCTTGTGAAATATGACTTTAAATTTAATTTTTTTATATATATATAAAAAAAAAGAATAATTAAAATACGGAGTATAAAATATAGAATTGATATAAAATTTGAATTAGAAACAGTTGAAGAAGAGAGAAGAATTAGAAATGGTTGAAGAATAGAGAGAAGAAAATAAAAACTGTTGAAGAAGAGAGAGTGAAGAAAAGAAAAAAAGATTAAATTAAAATTCTAGAATTTTAGAAATTTGAGAATGAAGATATTTGAAGAAGCCACGTCAGCAAAGAAAAGAAGGATTCAGAATTAGTATATAAGGATAGATATAGATATTAAGATTAAAATTATATTTTAAACATAATATAAACCATTAATAAAAATAAAAAACAAAGTTTACATAAAGTTAAAATTTAAGCATGTCCACAAAATAGTCCAAATAAATAAAACGTACATTTCCTTCTCGTTCATCCTCACAATTTTCAACAGTATTAGATTATATAAAGATTCCCCATTCAATAAAGTTGTCTCAGTACGTGCACAATTCTCGTCTACATATAAAACGTAATAGTTAAATAGTTGAATATGAAAAATAAACATAAAATATGAATTAAAATGCAAATAACTTACTAGTAGATGCAAAACCATACAATCAATTGCGAGTGCAAATTAAATATTGAAATTTCTCATGAAGTATAAAACTTCTATACTTAGTGAGCACACGACCACCACCAATAGAGAAAGTCAATTCTGAAGCAACGGTAGTAATTGGAATAGCCAAAACATCACATGACATTGATGCAAGATCGAGAAGTTGATGTTTTTTATCCTTCAAATATGCCAACACATCCATATCTTTGAAATCTACGTGATCATACATTCATACTGTTACGGAATTGTATTCACAAAGCAACTCCTTACAAATGATAAATCAAGACAACTAGAAACGCAATGAATTGAAACGTATAAAGAACTCAAAGAAAGAACACGGGATTTACGTGGTTCGATCAAATGATCTACGTCCACGGAGGATAGAAGACTCTCTTCACTAATCTCAAATGAAAGTTACAGATTACAAGTATTCACTAAGCTTGATCTCTCAAAACTCTCATATTCAGTAACCCACAACCTATGCAATGCACTAGATGGTGTATTTATAGATGTACAATGCATTGGATAACCGCCACTAACCAACTAACTAACTAACAGAAAAACCAGAATTAACTAACTCTGAAAATCTAGACTTCAGCGGAGTTGTCTCAGCAGACTTGTCTCAGCAGACTTGTCTTCAGCAGACTTGGCCCCCAACTCTCCTGAACTGACTTCGGATAACTTGTCCAGCAGAGTTGTCCAAACTCATAAGCAGAGTTGTCCAAACTCAATAATTTCAGATTAGTTGACTCCTAATAAGACTACTAAACCTTATCAGTTGAATTACTCCTTAACTCAACTTTGCTGAACTCCAAGATCAGAACAATAGCAACTCTTCTGATAGATAGAATTAGATGACATCCAATATTGCATTAATCCTAACAATTCTCCACCTTAATGCAAGATTGCCTTCTTCCCAGCCCTCCTCAAGGCTGTTTGTCCATTCTCTTCTTAATGAACATCCCAGGTGCTAAGGTTTACCAACTCCATGCAATGATTGAACTTATTGCTTGGTAATGCCTTAGTCAACATATCAGCTGCATTCTCTTCTGAAGCTACCTTCTGAACTTCAACAATGCTCTTCTCCAAGATGTCTCTAACAAAGTGTAACTTCACATCAATGTGCTTTGACCTCTCATGAAACACTTGATGTTTTGCTAGATGAATTGTACTCTGATTATCACACAGCACAGGAACACTTTTCTGAAATATGCCAAAATCTCTCAGAATGCCCTTCAACCACATTGCTTCCTTCACAGCTTCTGTTAGGGCTATGTATTCAGCTTCTGTTGTGGATAAGGTCACCATAGATTGTAAAGCTGCTCTCCAGGTGATAGCAGTGCCATACAATGTAAACACATAACCAGATAAAGACTTCCTTGTATCTATGTTTCCAGCAAAATCAGAATCCACAAATCCAATCAAAGGTCTCTTGGTATCAACTGATTTTTCAAACAATAATCCTAAGTCTTCTGAACCATTCAGATATCTTAGAATCCACTTCAAAGCTTCCCAATGTAGCTTTCCTGGATTTCCCATGAACCTACTCACCATACTAACAGCATAGGCAAGATCTGGTCTGCTACAAACCATAGCATACATGAGACTTCCAACTCCATTTGCATATGGAACAGTAAGCATCTGCTTCTTCTCTTCAGCTGTTTGAGGAGATTGCTTGGCTGACAACTTAAATTGCTGGCCAAATGAGGTACTAACAGGTCTGGACTGGTGCATAAGGAATCTTCTCAACACCTTCTGGATGTAACCTTTCTGGGACAAGAACAGCTTCCCTGCTTTCCTGTTTCTGAGAATATCCATGCCTAATATTCTCTTGGCTTCACCCAAATCCTTCATCTCGAACTTGCTACTCAGCTGCTGCTTCAGCTGGGTAATCTTTCTCATACTCTTGCTAGCTATTAACATATCATCTACATAGATCAGTAGATAGGTGCTCTCTAGATAATCTTGTTTACCAATATATACACATCCATCATATTTGCTTCTTAAGAAACCAATAGAAAGCATGAATGTATCAAACTTTCTATACCATTGTCTAGGACTCTGCTTGAGCCCATACAATGATTTCTTAAGCAAGCATACCTTACTTTGAGTTTCAGGCATGATAAACCCTTCTGGTTGATGCATATATATTGTTTCAGCTAGTTCTCCATGTAGGAATGCAGTTTTAACATCTAGCTGATGTAACTCAAGATCATCTTGAGCAACCTTAGACAAAAGTAATCTTATTGAACAGTGTTTAACAACAGGAGAGAATACCTCATTGAAGTCTATGCCTTCTCTTTGTGTGAATCCTCTTGCCACCAACCTAGCCTTGAATCTGATCTGCTCTCTAGCACCACCAAATCCAACTTCAAGCTTCTTCTTGAACAGCCATCTACAGCTAACCAACTTCTGGTTGTCTGGCTTCTCCACAAGGATCCAGGTCTCATTCTTCTCTAAGGATTGCAACTCTTCTGACATGGCTGCTATCCACTGCTCTCTTTCAGGACTGGTGATAGCTTCCTTACAGTTTCTTGGCTCATAATGCTCCACCTCTTCTGCTGTGATCAGAGCATATGACACAAGATCAGCCTGACCAAACCTAGATGGGGGGTGAATCTGCCTCCTGAGCCTATCTCTTGCAAGGCTGTAATTTCTCAGATCAGCAGGGTTGTCCTCCATGGCCTCATCTTCTGAATGATCTTCTGGATCATCTTCTGGGACCTGTTCTGGAACAACCTCATCAGGGGTGTTGTCTCCTGTATCAGCAAAGTTGTCCACCTCCTCTGGGGTCAACTCTCCTGATGTGGGAAACTCCACCTCAGCTGAGAAACTCTCTTCTGACTCATTTACAATTCTTCCATCTAGGTCATGGGAGTTTCCATTATGAGGATATCCCATTACCTTTTCATTAAAATCAACATCTCTGCTGATTATCACTTTCTTATGACCTGGTTCAAGGCACCACAGTCTATAGCCCTTGACACCTATTTGATAGCCAATGAATATACATTTCAGAGCCCTTGGCTCAAGCTTATCCTGTCTAATATGTGCATATGCCTGACATCCAAACACTTTAAGTTTTGAATAATCAGACAACTTGTCATACCAGATCTCATCTGGGGTTTTACCTTCTAAAGCATATGAGGGAGTTTTGTTTATCAAGTAACATGCAGTACATACAGCTTCTCCCCAAAAGCTTTTAGGTAATTTAGCATCAGCTAACATGCATCTGACCCGTTCTAGAATAGTTCTATTCATTCTCTCTGCTAATCCATTTTGTTGTGGATTAAGAGGGACAGTTCTATGTCTAGTAATGCCCTTCTCTTTACAAAATTCATTGAATTCAGCTGATAGATACTCAAGGCCATTATCTGTCCTCAAATGTTTTAAGGACTTTCCTTTCTTGTTCTCTATCTCAAGTAGCCATTCTTTGAATTTTGTAAAGGCCTCACTCTTCTGTTTGAGAATGAACACCCAAACTTTTCTAGAATAGTCATCTATAATTGACATGAAATACTTACCTCCACCAATGGTTTCAGTTCTTGATGGCCCCCAGACATCTGAATGAACATAATCCAGCAGCTCCTTGGTAGTGTGCTCACCCTTCTGGAATGACTTCTTCTTGGCCTTGCCAAGAATGCACTGCTCACAGAACTCCAGGCTTTTGAATGTCTTCTGGTGGAATGCCCCCTTCTTGGATAACTCCATCAGACCTTTCTCACCCACATGTGCCAGCCTCTTATGCCAAAGCATAGCATCTTCAGAACTCATGGTAACATCAGCAGCACCTGTGATTGTCTCACCAATTAAAGAATATAGACCATTAGACTTCTTCCCTTGCATCACTATTCTATCAGCTTTGGTGACAAACAAACATCCTTTTTCAGTCTTGAATTCATAACCCAAAGCATTTAATGTGCCAAGAGATATAAGGTTTCTCTTCAAATCTGGAACAAATCTGACATTGGTCAGGATCACATGTTTATCATTAAACATCTTCACCCTCACAGTGCCAATACCCCTCACATTGCAGCTTTCATCATTACCCAACAGAACTGATCCACCATCCATCATTTCCAGGTTTTGAAACCAAGATTTGGTGGGACACATGTGAAATGAACATCCAGAATCCAACACCCATTCATTAACAAGTTTGCTATTTGTTATGCTCATGACTTCTGCACTATCATATCCTTTTGCCTCTGCTACATCAGCTTTGGCAGGATCAGTAGACTTCTTATGCTCAGGACAGTCTTTAAAGAAATGTCCTTCTTTATGGCATTTGTAGCAAGCTCTGCTCTTGGCTACAAATCCATTCTTCTTTTGATTTGGCTTGGCATGAAACTTCTTGCCTTGCCCTCCTTTCTTGTCATTCTTGAGTTTGATATTAAGACCCTCAGCTTGGTTCTTGGTCTTCTTGGTTGAGTTTGCTACATGTAAACTCTTAGTTTTCAGAATAGACAAGACTTCTTTGAATTTTGCCTTACCCTCCTTGGTAATCAGCAAAGCATCCTTGAAGCTATCATATGAAGGTGGTAAGGACTCCAATAGTAGAAAAAACTTCTTGTGATCATCTAAGGTGACTCCAACATTTTCAAGATCATCAACAGCTTGCATGAACTCTATTAACTGCTCATCAAGGGTCTTATCATCTGTCATCTTGAAATTGTTGAGCTTCCTCTCCATAAACATCTGGTTTGACAAAGATTGTGTCAAATACAGATCATCAAGGGTCTCAAATACAGCAGCAACATCCTTCTCCTTCATAACTTCCCTGAACACATTGTCTCCCAAACTTAGAACAACAATGTTGTAAGCTTTTTCCATAAGCTCTTCTTTCTTGGCCTGGTCTGCATCGGATGCAGCAGGATCAAGAGGAGTAAGGGCCTCTTTCAGCCCATGGTGTGACAGCAGAGCCTTCATCTTGGCTTTCCATAAGCCAAAATCTGTCTTACCATTGAATTTCTCTATCTCCAACTTCACAGAGCCCATTTCTGATTCTTGACTTTATCTTCGACTTCCCACAGACGGCGCCAATTGTTACGGAATTGTATTCACAAAGCAACTCCTTACAAATGATAAATCAAGACAACTAGAAACGCAATGAATTGAAACGTATAAAGAACTCAAAGAAAGAACACGGGATTTACGTGGTTCGATCAAATGATCTACGTCCACGGAGGATAGAAGACTCTCTTCACTAATCTCAAATGAAAGTTACAGATTACAAGTATTCACTAAGCTTGATCTCTCAAAACTCTCATATTCAGTAACCCACAACCTATGCACTAGATGGTGTATTTATAGATGTACAATGCATTGGATAACCGCCACTAACCAACTAACTAACTAACAGAAAAACCAGAATTAACTAACTCTGAAAATCTAGACTTCAGCGGAGTTGTCTCAGCAGACTTGTCTTCAGCAGACTTGGCCCCCAACTCTCCTGAACTGACTTCGGATAACTTGTCCAGCAGAGTTGTCCAAACTCATAAGCAGAGTTGTCCAAACTCAATAATTTCAGATTAGTTGACTCCTAATAAGACTACTAAACCTTATCAGTTGAATTACTCCTTAACTCAACTTTGCTGAACTCCAAGATCAGAACAATAGCAACTCTTCTGATAGATAGAATTAGATGACATCCAATATTGCATTAATCCTAACACATACCTTGGCTCTACCTTCCTTTTTATAAAATTTAAAACTAAAAAAGTCCACGGGCCAACCCACCCCGTCCGCGGTCCAACCTGCTAAAACCTGCGACCCATACGGTCTTGACTGTACGGGCCCGCTCCCAAACGGGTTTTTAAATACACAATCCAACTTACCATATTACAGTAAAACCTCTCAAAAAGAATATTCTATTAAGGAATAAACTCTCATTAGGAATAAAAATTCATGGTCCCAACTTGGGACCAGTTATAATTTGGAATAAACTCCATATTGTCATAATTCATATTTTTTCAAGTCCCAACATAAAGAAATACACCTCCATTTAGGAATAAATCATAATAATATATACTCCCTCCGTCCCGGTATAAGTTTCCCGTTTCTTTTGGGTGTTTTGATTAAGGAATATGATAAAATAATAGATGTAGTACAAGTGATGTGATGGAGAGAGAGAAAATAATAGATTAGTATGAGATGAAGTATGATAAAATAATAGATAAAGTGTAAGTGATGTGATTGTGAGAGAGAAAATAATTTACCAAAAATGGAATGGGAAACTTATTGTGGGACATCAAAAAAGGAAAGTGGGAAACTTATAGTGGGACAGAGGGAGTATAATTTTACAAGAGATTTAAGTTGATTTAAAATACTTGTTCAAGGTTGATCGTGACAATGATTTAATCTTTTGTGTTGTAATCTTATCCTTCAACTTGCGTGTGCGCATTAGCTCGTCCACATGACCACCTTCTTGTTGAACCCAAAATATTTCCAACTTGTCGTCATTGTTGATTGACCTCTTGAACGCCTTCGATATCGCTGATTGCGATAGCTTAAGATTATGAGTATCCTCCAACCTCTTGGCAAAATCTTTTTGCTTCCAACCTGGATGTAGTTCTTTCATTTTGCACATCTCCACACGATTTTTTTCACTCATTTGAGTTCTCTTTTCTATTTTTGGTGCCATTATATGCGTGAAGAAAATGTTGATTTGATGTAATTGATAAAAAAAATGTATTATACATAGTATTTATAGATGAAAAAATTAAAGCAATCAAAAGCAAGTACATGCATCTATGGTGGGTGGCTCTTGAATATTGTCTTTTCATATTAGGTGAGTAAATTAGTTCAATTAAGTTCAACACATTATATCATGTACATGTATCTACTAATTATACCATTATATAATATACATGCATTTAAAAAAAAAAAAAAAAACCTTATAACTCTATTTAGGAATAACCCCCATTTAGAATTTAGAAATATTTTTTTGTGGTCACAAGATATGACTATAGAGAGGTTTTACTCTAATAAGCTTTTATTGAAATAAGCGGGGACGGGTCGACCCAACGGGCCCAACCATTTTGACATCTCTATGTAAAACCCCAAAACCAATTTGCAGCCACGCCTCTTCTTCATATCTCCCAGATCCAGAAAACCCTCAATTCAGAAAACCCTCAAAATATCCGCCGCCCTCTTCTTCATTCCTCCCTGATCCAGCGCCGCCACCGGCCATCTCCAGCCACAGGCGAGCACCCGTCGGCCACGTCAACCTCCGGCCAAACCCAGTCGCCCACCCCAAGCGCGTACGTGCGCAACTACCTCCAGCCGCAGGCTGCGCAACCCCCGGCCACGCCCACCTCCACCACTCTAGACTCCGGCCACTCACAGTAAGTTAATTTTTTTGCGTATTTTATTAGACTATTTGAGTATTAAAAAGAAATATCCTAAAACCTAAAAAAAGAATAAAATCATGTGGTAACCATGCCTGATTCAATCATCTACTATGACACAGTGGAACTTGCATTGTGGTAAGCTCTGTTTTGTTTTTAAGTTGGTTCTCTCTGTAAAAAATGGACCGATGTAATATCTGTGTTGTTTCTATAAAAAATAAATTAACAGATTTTTCTTAAAGTATGGTTTATTTAGGTCATTGTTGTAGTTGGGCCCATTAGCCGCAAGAGGGTGGAGTAGGGTGTGGGGGAGGGAGGGGAAAATATCGAACTTTGAATCAAACACAATTAGGGTTGAAAC